>JAQBSW010000070.1:0-317951 GCA_029291075.1 Eudiplozoon nipponicum | reverse complement strand
GTTCCATGGGCGAATCTGAGGTGTGCAATCCCATCTTGCAGACACATAATGAAATGCAGCAATTGGAAAAACCGTTGTCTAACATATCAAAATCTTATTCTACTGAATCACAGCATGAAAATTATTTGTCGACACCAGATGATATTGAAGAACCAGCGAATGTTATATCGGGCGAGATGACGACGTCAGGGGCGCCAGTATGCACAAAACGATCTAGAAGAATACTTCGTCAGCCGAAGAACGATGATTACATCTAATATTAGTCGTTCCTCTCTTTTTTTGAGAAGGTGGTGTGTGTAGAGGATGTTGAATCCTCCACCTTATATAAAATGACCTTGAATGATAAATTTAAACCACCATAGCTGATTGTAACAACTTTATTTAAAAAGAATTTTTTCTTTTTATTTTCCAGAACATTCTTTGTTTAAAGACTTGATTTTTAAAATTGTGCGCTTTTTGAGTATCTCGCTTCCGGGCTGGTTGAAGATTTTCGTTTGCTGCATTTTAACATTTCTTTCCATTATAAACATTAAAAAGCTTTCTACAATATAATCTTCCAACACTTGTCTTGTGTTCTGATATAATATAACACTGAGGAGGAGCCTTGGAACAGGTAATTTTATTTATTATTGTGGGTCACGTACACAGTCAAAGCAGATTATTGCTGAAGATATAGCTTTCCAACTCTCACCTTCCTATCGCCATAAGTAAGTGTCAATTTGAGTATAATAATTCTTGATCATGAATACCGATATTAAATTAGAAGATGTATTTCATTTAGGGCAGGACCTAACGGATTTAAATCTAATTGACACAGATAACAATGTAGGCATATCAGACTCTACTGTGAATATTAGGACATCTAGCGAACTGGCATCTATGGGGCTTACAGACACCAATAGGTTTGGGGCCTCAACAGATATTTGATTACGCTAGGGCTGAGAATAAACAATAAAAAGACGAGAGCTTTAAAAATAGGTAACAGAACAAACTTTCATTATGTTTATTTTCATGATGCTGTGATTAATTATGTGTTTGAGATTAAACTTATGCAAGAAATTAAGGATTTAGGCATAACTATTCAATGTACAGCTTCTGCTGAGAGACATATTGAAAGTATAAGAAAGAGTCATGAAGTTGGAACTAGATCTGGAGATTTGGCAATATCTCCTCCTTTGGTGGGGAATGTAGCGAGCAAGTTATTCTCTTTCTCGAAAATCTACAAAATTTATAACCAATTGCCAAAGGGGCTTAGAGAATTGCCTCCGTCTAAGATGTCTTTTAAATTTTTATCTACTGAACTTGAAAGAGTCTACAATCCTGCTGATATTTTTTATATTGATTATGATAATACTTTCTCATGGTTGAATAAAAGACAAGCATAATTGTTATCGGAAACAGATTTTCTTTAGATTTTCATTTCCAAGTTTTGTTTTATCATATTTGAAATGCTGTGCATTATATCATCATGTTAGTCAACAATACATACACCAATTGCTAGTCATGGTTCTCAAATTTTTGCATAATGTTACACTCGAATTATACCTTAATTGTTCCTAATTTGATGATGTATATATTATTCTTTTCAGTCGAACTTTCTGATATTGTTATATTGTATAGTACAACTAGTGAGATATACTTATCTACATGAGATTAATTGCACAATTATTGTGATGTGATAATTTTTTATATATATTGTACATTTTCCAATTTTATTATTTGATGGAATATGTGTGGTTTGAATCCAAATAAAGATATTCTATTCATTCCGATTGCCTAACAGTAAGTATGAATTTAATTGTTATCCAATCTATTCATGGATACCGTTATTTAATTTGAGAACACAAGTAGGTTAGTGCAGGACATAGCGGACTTGAACTTAAGTGACGCAAATACTAATATAAGCCTATCGGCGTACTATTTTGTCGGGTGGAACGCATCGACCGGAGAGAGCGTGTTTGCGGGTTTTCAACTCTTTCTCTAATTTCGAAGGATATCGGGTTTCATTTTGTTTTTAATTTCAGATTCCCGGGATTTTTTTGTCTGATCTCATTTTTAGGTTACACCAGGAATCTACCTACACACATTTTTTTTGGATTTTACCTTCAGTTTTCAAGGATCTTTTCCTAGCCCACCCGATTTCCCTTTTTATTTTTGACATTTTAATACCCATTCTTTTCTTTTTTCCTCTCATCAACATTTCTGCTCTTCTATCTCACTCCACCATGAACCAGCTCTCGTCGCAAGCCCCCATCTCCCCGTTCATCACCCAAAAGTTTATCTCTAACATCACTGACCTCCAACAGCAAATGGCGGACATCTCAGGATTAATTGGAGCCCTGACAGGCAACCTTTCATTATCCACTATTCAACCCCATTTGTTGCGTCAAGCTGATGCGTTTCTGAACGGGGTAGCCAGGGAGGTTGCCCTGAGAAATCAAAACAAGAGAAACATCTTTTTATGGTCCCCGCTCTCCCCTCTCTCAAAGGATGCTCTGGCCTCTGATATGATCAGCCAAATAGGAGACAACTTTAGCCACCTTAAAGAGATCTCCTCGGGTAAGGGTCAAGCATTTATTCTCTCCTCACATAAAAGACTGTCTGACGATGAGCTTCGTCACCTCAAATTGCACTCGCCCTCTTTAGCATCCGGGAAAGTCAAACTAAAGCGAGATCATACGCTACTACAGAGGACCCTAGAGAAAGCCCAAACACATCAACCCGACACCACCCCCCACCTCCAGCTCATCGCGCCTTTCCGGGCTGGAGCAATCCAAAGAAAAGCCGCTCTGTTCACGGCGGTATCCTCGGTGATGCACCTTCCTCCAGACTCTTTGTGAATAAAACATTATAATCTTCTTGTCGATTTGGTCTTTTTGATTATCAGCGAAAAGAACCACAAATTTGCTTTGGGTATTTAAAGGTTATATTTGTTTTAAGGTCTCAATAATTCCGATTCAGTATCCTGTGGATATCAGCGTATCCGGGTAAGCTTACTTATTTAATATAATATATAAATTGCAAGTAATTAATAATATCATGTCTGGTTTATTAAATATTGAGGATACAGAGCAGTTGGCTATTGGACTTAAGGAATGTAGCTTAAGAGATAGTTCAGAGGAATTTAAGTGTTCCAAGATAGATGATCATTCCGCATATATGGATTTTCCGGGCCTGGCATCCAAGAGACCCCCTTATGGTAGTGACCTAAGGGCCTCTACAGTTTGAATCCAAATAAAGATATTCTATTCTATCTGCGCAGCCACATAAAAATGTATTTTATTAAACATTTATATAAAGTACACATAGAGACTTACCTATTTTATGCATTCATTGTGATAGCTAAGCAGCATCGGTAAAAGATTAAACGGTTGCACAAAATCTATAATAAAGGAAGGAACATCGTTGAAACCTATCGTTCATGTAGCGAAAACGATTATAACGTGGAATTGCACAAAGTTACATGTCCGAAATCCGTTGTAAAAGTACTAAGCAAAAAAATATATAAAGGCATTACTATGGTCGTAGCATGAACACGTTTTCACTATATATAATGTAGTGTTGAACTTGCATACGGCTCGTTCCCAAAGGAAACGTTAAAAAATAAATTGCACGGAAGAAGAATATTATTTAAAACCTAGAAATCTTGCACATAGCTGTGCAAAAACACATTTAAACAATTAACGAGAAGAAATACTTAATTATGTAAAACTCCCCGGCTTTAAGTAAATGCCTTACGACATTTACAAAGTTTTGATATGCCAAGACAGCTGATAGTTGGTACTGTTGGTAACCCTTACTAGGACCACAATTGCGTACTCAAGAAAATGCCGAGAAAATTAGCTAGAGTAGCAGTGTTTTTGGAAGTTTTCTTAGACACTTGAGACCAGCTCTTGTTAACTGGCTGATGTTCCTTTTGTTGAAGCGTTGACATCAGATGCGAGAGACTGTGTGAAGGCTTTGTATTGTCTCGTTGAAAATCTGCGACAACACCGTGGTGACTGGCACACGTAGAGATCCAATAATTAGATGTTGTTCTCTCTCTCACTAGTTGTGCAACAAACAAATAGCGTAACTAACTGACTCTGCTTGAGAATCATTCCAGAAGTCAGCGTAGGTGAAAAGTCAGTATGGCAGTGGGTAGTAGCAATCAAACTGACTAGCATGGTAAATGCAATATGCTTATATTAGCGTGAAAACGAAAGCTCACACGCCATCAGTTAAAGGAAAATTTCGCTTGCTTTAATTGGTACCGCGTAAATTATATTTGAATTTCATTTACAAAATATGTCGGCGAATTGTTTGTAGTGGCCCAAAAACAATTCACCGACAGATTGTGTAAATGAAATTCAAATTTCATTTCGGCGGCACCAATTAAAACTAGCGAAATTTGCAGTTAACCAATGGCATGCGAGCTTTTGTTTTCGTGCTATATAAACACGGTGAATTTAGTAATTGTTCATGTTTGCATTCTTCTGTGCACTACGTGTGCGTGTTGTCTCCTGTCATGCTGACTTTTCACCTACGCTGACTTCTGGAATTTCTTCAGACGCAGAGTCAATTTCAGTCACGCCAATCTGTTGCTGTACAACTAGTGAGACGGAGCAACATCTACTTATTGGACCTTCACGTGTGCCAGTCACCAAGGTGTCGTCGCAGATTTTCAACGAAACAATACTCAGGATTCACACAGTTTCTCTCTGCTGATGTCAACGCCACAACAGAAGGAACACCAGCCAGTCAACCGGAGCCGTGCTCATTTGTCTAGGAGTATTTCTAGTCACTGCTACGCTAAATAACTTTCTCGGCATTTTGCCGGAGAACGCAAATCCGGCCCTAAAACCAGTCCCCAATGGACTGGGATTCTTTATCATTTTATTTTTTGGGAGTATAGTAAATTGACGTTAGCATATACCACATTTTAATCTGGTTGTGAATCTTTCTCAAGTCGAGGTCTTGTGGGCATTTTTTTGTTTGGAATTTTTTTTGAGGGAATGTGTTCTATTCAAAATTTTTCTCCTACGTACGAAATTGTACAACTTTGTGATCTCGTATGCCAAACTGAAATGTGGACGGAGAATACTTTTTCTTGATTTTTGGAAAGCACATTATTGACTGTACGAAAGTGCAGGAATGTGACTTGTGATTTTGTGAAAGAACTAATTTCATCTGTGTTCTCCGCTCATTCCGTCAGTTTCAACTGTGAAAGCAAATTTTTATTTCGTCAAGTCAACTCCGGAAGCAAATTTTGGTAAGCGTTTTGTTTCACATCTTTTTATACCTTTGACCTTGATTATAAATGTATGCTTTTAAGATCCCGTAAGATTGTTAGAATATCAGGCCCAATGTTAGATATTGATGTTCCTGTTTAAGAAGGAGATAGCGAGCTATACTTCATGCGCGTAGACTTCACCTTTACCCCGTTTCCAGATTATGACCGTCATCAAAATTTGTCAAAGGGTTTCGCTAAACTACCTTTAGAATTGCAGCGACGGTATTATCCGAAGCTTGAGGCCATTAGGAAATACCCAATCCTACTATGGGGCTCTAAAATTGAGTAGAATCTTTGCTTGGTCCCACTGAAACTGAGCAGATAATAAATAAATATGCGCAGTTAGACATGTGAAACCTTGGCCCCATTGAGATTTTGAGGGAATTGCGGAAATATGGGTACAAAACCAATATTTTTGATCATGGGGCTAAGGTTGTTTTTATTAACAATCTTCCCCAGTCAATAAAATTGTTCGGCAGACATCTCCGCAACACTCTCTCAGTAGATGACTTATCTGAGAGATGCTAGTTAGAATTTAGGGTTTTGGTACTTAAGTTAAATTCATCATCATTTTGTCCTTCCCCGCATGATGATAGGATCTCTTCTTTAGAGAGGACAATAGCAAACATAGCTAAATTTCTAGAAGGATTGGCCATAGGGAAATCTTAGCTAATTCCGGTGAAAGGTACACCCATTTTTACATCCAAAACACGAAATAACAGTTTACGGCGTTCTATATACCCGAAATATTTTAACAGACATGCCACATAGAACTGCTGCTATAATCACCAGAAACGTTTTTTTCCTCATGTCAAGTCTGTCTCTGCCGTTCGGAAGAATTTCCGAATGAATGCCAATTTCCACAGTTGACGGGAAAGGCCACAGAAAACAGGCGCAGTAGAACATGAGGATTGGGAAACGTATGGCGCAGAAATTAGAAGACCGTACTTTCTACGTTTCAACGGCATCAACGTCTCCACAGGGAAGCAATCACTTAAAATCTGACATACTTATTGAATCTTTTTGTCCACACCAAATATGCCACATAGAAAGCCAAACTGACCTTGTCAGTCACAATCACTAGCTTACGTGTTTGTATAACCCGGTCAAACAGCCCAACGAACATCTGCATCTTCTTGATTTCAGAACTGGTTAAGAAATCATCGTAGACACAGGTGCAGCCGTCTCAGTTGTCAAGGGTGATTCAAAGGCCGAGATGTTGCTAAGCGTTTTACTCGCATCAGCTACAGGGTAGCCCTTACTTATTTATGGCAGCCGGTATCGCACACTCAACATTGGTTTACGGAGTATATTTACTCCAAACTTCATCGTCGCTAAGGTCTCACACAACATAATAGGCTTTGAATTCCTTTTGAAATTTCGGCCTATTGTTGATCTTGCCAATCAAAAGATCATCGACCCCTCCACTGAACTTGAGCAAAGTTTTTGGACACATGCCTCTGAGCGTTTGGAGTTACAGATCATTCAGTCAAACCCAGCGCATCTTTCAGCAGAGATATCACCAGCTCTTCGAGAACACAAGTCGCTTTCTGATCACAGAAGGTCAGAGCTACGAGTCTCCAAAACATCATATCTCGATGACATAATGTTATGCAATCCAGACTTAGAATCTCATGCCAAGCATTTACAAAATGTCCTCTCACACTTATTCAACCACGAACTCAAGATCAACTCTGACAAGACGCAGATTGAAACTACGTCGATGGACTTCCAAGGGCATCGTATCACGCCACGAGGTTTTATACCTTTGCCGTCAAATGCGAATTCAATCAGGAATATCAAGTCACCGAAGACTGTTAGCGAGTTGCAGAAAATTTTGGAGTCCTAAACAACGATCGCAAGTTCCTTTCCGGTCTTTCAAGACAAATTTATCCTTTGTGTAGGCACCTGCAAAATCGAAAAAGACTTAGCAAGATTTCCATCAATACTTGGTCATCTGTAGACGAGGAATTACTTCGACTCGCCAACAACTTGCTAGCAAATGCTACAATGCTAACACATCCAAATTTTCAACGACAATTTCTACTCACGACAGATGCTTCTGAGTTCGCTATTGGAACCACGTTAGAACAAGAGATCGACGGAGTTCGGAAGCCTTAACAGTTTTTACTCGCGTACTCTCCAACCAAGAGAAACAAGATACGACAATTTCGGTCAAGAATTCTTCGCTATCCTCGCCACAGTGCGCCATTTTATCAGCATTATTGACAGCAGCAGATTTGTTGTTTTCACAGATAACGCATTATTAGTTAGCGCACTTTGAGACGCGACTTCAACTATCGGCAAGTAACCTGCAAGAGTGAAAAGACAGCTTTCACGTCTGAGCGAATGGCGATTCGACATGTTTCACGTCAGGGGCGAACAAAACTTCATTGCAGATGCCATTTCCAGGCCAGACGTCTCGATACAACCATTTTCGCCGTCGCCATTCATCTCCAAAACCGTGAAACTCAGTGAAGCTGCACTTACTCCATCCCTACTGCGAACGGAAACGCGCGGTAACACTCACATTCAAAGATCAGAAGCCATCACCCCATTAAGTTCGTATGCCAACTCTGGGAAGGCTTACCTATTGTTTACTTCACGGGAACGCAGCCCAACAAGCCAGTTCTGCCGACCAGCCTTCGGAGAAAATGTTTCGACTCAATTAACTCAATTTCTCACCGAGTAAGCAATGCGACTGTCCGACTAATTGCAAATTGTTTCTGGGTTCACAGGCTCAGGCAGAACGCTAAACGATGGGTCTCCGAGTGTGACATTTGCCAGAAAAACAAGATCACACGGCACACTCGTTCTAAGTTGCAACATTTCCGAAAATCATCTCGCCTAGTCATCGTCCAGATCAACATAGTTCATCTGACAAAAGTTCAAGGTTTCATCTACCTTCTAACTATGATTGATAGACTTACACGATGGCCTGCGTCATTAACTCTTAGCACCATTTCTGCAGACGAATTAGTTAACGGTTGTATCCCTGAATGGATATCCCATTATGGTGTTCCCTATGAGGTCATCACTGATAGAGGCACTTGCTTCTCATCGGATCGTTTCTAAACCAGCCTGCGGTTCATGGGATGCACCTCACGCCAGACGACAGCCTACCATCCCCAATCTAACGGTATGGTAGAGAGAATGCATAAGGAACTCAAAGCTGCTTTAGAATCCTCGTCCATTAATGACAACTGGGTCGGTGCAATACCTTTAGTTCTGCTTTCCATGCGTTCCCGCTCTCGTGAATTCATTAAAACGTTTGCGTCACAACTCTTGTATGGTATGGATCTACGCCTGGCTAGACAGCTCCAACGTATACTACACGCACATGATGACCCACAAGACGAAGTTACCTGCCTCAGATTTCATTTCGGTTACAAGTCTGAAAAGCAGCCGAGACATACGCCTCGCCCTTTCCTTGTTCACCGCAGTTCCACAGCTGCAAGAGAGTACTCGTTCGCAACGACACTGCTGTTGCCCCACTTCAACCAAAGTATCGCGGTCCTTACCTGATTTTGCTCAGACAGCCCAAATTCTTCATTATCGTACAAGGGGCGACACCTACATCAGTAAGCATAGACAGGTTGAAACGGTTTATCGAACCGTCTGAACGTGGGAACATACAACTATCTACACACGTCTCAGGCTCTATCTGCCTACAATCTCAACCTAGCAATAGATTGCTTTACACAGCGCATAACTGAAGATTTTTTAACATTAACTTTTCGTTATTCTACGTGTCAAATTTTTAACTTTATGCGCACCACTTTCGCTCAATATCACGCAACGTGACCTCTATGAATCCAGATGAATCATTTTTTTCTCACACTCACTTGTCTCACGAGGAATAACAAGCTATTTTTAGCTAACAATTGTGTAGCAATTTTGATCAGTTCTTTGGAATTATGCCATCTCTGCGGCAATGTTCGAATACATTTTTATCGTTATCCTTTGATTTTCATGAATATATTTTTACATTGTAACGTATGACTAACACCTGCGCTCACACTGTCTATTTTGGTATGACCAGCAACTTAGAGTTAACGCCTTGTGTAGCAACATTAAGAAGTTATCGGCTTCATATCATTGTAAAGACCACTTGCAATGCATATCTCAACTTCATCAGTTGCACAGTGACCACTCAACAAATATAATGACCACAACGTCGAGCACACACTAGCTTCTTTGGTCGTATTAAAACACTGACGGCAATCCAGCCAGCCAATGTTTCAACTTAAACCTGGCAAATTCAGTGGTAATCTACCTTGAAATCCTCACACTGCGGCTCCCAAACCTTACATTGCTCTATTTTGCCTCATGCGATATGACCGGCCACTACAGCTAATAATTTGTGTAGCAATTCCTAGTAGTTATTTGGCATCATATATTTGTTTAAGCAAATAACAAGCATAATTCAGCCCAACATTTAGGGTACATTTAAAAAAAGCTATGGGCAGAATATTAACCAGCTGCTTAACTAGGTTTCTTATCAGGCTACGCCGAGAGGAATTCTTATCTTTTTTCAGAGAGGAATGTGATGTGAAGGCACAATAACAATTCGCCGACATATTATGTAAATGAAATTCAAATTTAATTTACGTAGCACCAATAAAAACAAGCGAAATTTGCCGTTAACCAATGGCGTGCGAGCTTTTGTTTTCACGCTATATAAGCATGGTGAATTTACCATGCCAGTCAGTGTTTAAGTTTGCCTTCTACTGTGCACTACGTGTGCGTGCTGTTTTCTGGCATACTGATTTTTCAGCTACGCTGATTTCTGGACTTGCTTCACATGCAGAGTCAAATTTAGTCACGCCAATCTTGACACTGCACAACTATAAAAAGATGGAGCAACATCTACTTATTGGACCTTTACGTGTGCCAGTCACCATGGTGTCGTCGCAGCTGTTCAACGAGACAATACTTAGCCTTAACACAGTCTCTTGTCGCTGAAAATTCCAAAACAATAAAATATTCTTTAAAAATTTATTCTATAAAACTATCGATAACATTAGATGTCCAAAAATAAAATTTGATTTATTTTTATATGAGGAATTAATTGATCTCAAACAACTTAGTTAACCTCCACAAGTCCAGTTTTGAAATTCTTGCTTTGTGCTAGTGCAGTTATATGTCTTCCTGGTCATTATCCGAAAACGTTGATATTCAAGTTATTAATAGCCGAATAATTATTTTTTCAGCCTTTTCTCACGAAGGATTTAAAATTTGTTAATGGGTAAATTAATTACAGTCTCTGTAGTAAGGTCTATATTTTCGTTTTGGCATACAATGGAAACCAGTGAGATGGTAAATATTCAAGCTCTTTTTTAATAAATTATTTGTACTATATTTTATCTGGATTTTATAAATAATAATATTATTATTAATAATAACTTCTTCATATTTTGTATAAGTTGCCGCATATTAGATCCTGGTGCTGTTGTCATCTTTGGTAGAGACAATTTGGTCAGTACAATAGGGGAGCCTCTGAGACGCCAGTTTCAAATAGCCAATATGATTGGAAGGATCACCAAAGTTAGAATAATTAAATTCCTCAGCACGTTCAATTAAACCAAATTTCCTAAGCACTTAGGTCTGTAGAGGATCTAGTACTAAAATCTGATGAGAGCCGCATAGACTCCTAGACTGATTCAGTCTTAGCCAGTTTATAGCAGTTTGATAAAACAGTTATCTCATCCATTTCTAATAAGTTCATGCCTATGGCACCCTGTTCAATTCTATCCGTGTCCTGAAGTTAAAGATTAGCCTTCACAAACCTAAATATATATCAAGTAATAGACGAAGGACTGTGTGCTTCTTTCACAACACTGCATCAGAATATTTAAACTGGAAAGAGTTTAGATAAGAAAATCCGAATAATTAATTTACATTAAATAATAATTGATTGCGCGGTTGGTGGTAACAATTCTTTAAATCAAGTTTGCGAGATTGAAGTAAACACCAATCCCATTGTATTTAACCAGTTGTTGAACTCGCGGTAGTTTTGTTATTTTGTTCGACGACTGGTTAAATACAATGGGATTTGTGTTCACTTCAAGCTCGCAAACTTGATTTAAAGAATTAATTTACCTGTACCTGAACGATCCCAATACGCACAAATGAAAACGGAAACGTTTTTAAACAGGAATATATTGTTAAAATCCAAATTTGAAAGAAACCAAACCGAGATACAAAATGGAAATTGTAATTTGCTAATGAAAACCATGCCAGTCGGGTACAGAATACAGAAAATCTAATTACGCAATTGAAAAGTATATATACACGAATGGAATTCAAAATGGTATTTAATAATAATTAAACGAGTATTTTCTTAATCATTAACGTTCTTTACAATAGACGTAGCATAATACCAAATTATGGAGAAACGCATAAAGAATTCTTGCGCTGTCATATCCTTTAGAATCGCGACTTCAAATTAACGATTAAAACGATCAACCATTGTTAACAAATACATTTGATCGTTAACTTCGGGAATCTAAAAAATTTCTATATGTACCATATGAATCATTCGGTTGGTATCCAAATATTCCATATCTTGGTTCTAGTATGTCTCCAAACCATAAAGGTTTGAGACTTGTCCTAGGTTCTTATACAAGACCGTATGTCTTGAGACACATGCGGTCATACGCATATGTCGGTAATTAGTCGAATGGTGGTTTTTAATGATGGATGGCGCAAATCGTGCAAATGAGGAATTATTTTGGTTCGTAACTCAAACGGCATATATGAGCGAGGTTAGTCACTGGAATATATTGTGAAGATCAAAATTTGAAAGTAACCTAACGGAGAAACGAAATGGCAATTAAAATTTGCTAGAGAAAATCTTTCCAGTCGGGTACAGAATACAAAAACTCTAATTACACAAAATTCAATAGTATAAATTCTCGATTATTTCCTTTTTTAATGACATTTGTTCCAACCAGCCACGCTGTTTTATATATTTTTTAATGATGGAAATATCATCCTCTCCGTACACCACCTTTTCTAAAATGGCGTCTAGTAATAGATGTAATCCTCTTCCTTCGGTGTCGTTTAACTCTTCTTCAGCGAGTTGTGCATATGAGTGTCCCTAAAGTCGACGTTGCGAAATGTTCATTTGCCTCTTGTAGTGCCCGTTCATCTGACGTTCATGGAGTGCGATGATCTTGTAATTCGGTTGAGCATGATGTCGATGTCGTGGACAACTTATCTTTTGAAAGTTGCTGGTTTGACTTTTGTTCCTGCGTGGTTTGATTGCACACGTCAAACACGTTCATGAAACAATGGTCCTTTAACTCATTTAGTCCTTCAAATTCGTCGTCAAACCCGATAATCTAGGGAATGCAATGAACCAAAGTTACACAATCCTCCATGCTATTTACTTCTATGACAACATTTTTGTTGGTCCTCCTCTTGACATAATACGGTACTTGCTATAATGGAGTCAGGCACTTCTTCCTTTTTTCATTAGATACATAAACACGTAATGCCGATCATAGAACTGAGGATACATAGCACTTGAATTTTACTTTTCTAGTCTTGATCGGAGTCAAACGACACATCTTATCTCTAAGTGCTCCTACAAACCAATCTACATAGCTAGAAGCCCAATCAAGACTACTTTGAGTTTCTATCAGATATCCAGGCAAAGTTAATGGTTCTCCATGTACCAATCCTGTTATTGAAGTTCCTAATTGTGCTCTAAATCTGTTGTGCATTGCGAGCAATACTATAGGAAGTTCGTGTATCCAGCTGGTTCCACTAGTACAACTCAACGCCGCTTTCAGTTCACGATGCAGCCTTTCTATTAGCCTTTCATTCTCACGTAGATTGTCTGCTCTTAAATTCAATATATATTTCTATGATGTTAAGAGATCTTATGAATGGTTCTGACATAAATTGACTACCTTGATCATTAGTGACCCTTAACCAAAAACCATAACACGATACCCAATTATCTAGGGACGCAAAAAAAGAACTCTTTAAAGGAAATGACAGCGCAAATCTGTTCTTCAAATTGGTGGCTAAAACGATCAACCATTGTTAACAAATACTTTTGAACGTTAAATACGGGCGTCTTGACAATTTCTTATATTCAATATATTTATTTCTATGATGTTAAGAGATCTTAGGAATGGCTCTGACATAAATTGACTACCTTGATCACAAGTGACTTTTAACCGAACACCATAACACGATACCCAATTATAAAGGAACGCAAACAAAATCTCTTTAAAGGAAATGACAGTGCAAATCGCTACTTCAAATTGACGACAAAAACAATCAAACATTGTTAGCAAATACATTTAACCGATAACTACGGGCGTCTCGACAATTTCTTATATTCAATATATTACTTTCTTTGATGTTAAGAAACCATATGAATGGCTCTGACATAAATTGACTAACTTTATCACTAGTGACCCTTAACCAAAAACCATGACACGATACCCAATTATCTAGGAACGCAAAAAAGAACTATTTAAAGGAAATGACAAAGCAAATCTCTTCTTCAAATTGATGAATAAAACGATCAACCATTGTTAGCAAATACTTTTGAACGTTAAATACGGGCGTCTCGACAATTTCTTATATTCGATATAGAATAGAATAGAATATCTTTATTTGGATTCAAACCACACATATTCCATCAAATAATAAAATTGGAAATTGTACAATATATAAAAAAATTATCACATCACAATAAATGTGCAATTAATATCATGTAGATAGGTATATCTCACTAGTTATACAATACAATATATCAATATCAGAAAGTTCGACTGAAAAGAATAATATATACATCATCAAATTAGGAACAATTAAGGTATAATTCAAGTGTAACATTATGCAAAAATTGAGAACCATGACTAGCAATTGATTGTATGTAATGTTAACTAATTTGAAGAAATAGTGCATAACATTTCAATTATAATAATACAAAACTTGGAAATAAAATCTCAAGAAAATCTGTTTTCGATAATAATTATCCTTGTCTTTTATTCAACCATGAGAAAGTATTATCATAATCAAAAAAATAAAAATATCAGCAGGATTGCAGACTTTTTCAAGTTCAGTAGATAAAGTTTTAATAGACATCTTAGATGGAGGCATTTCTCTAAGCCCCTTCGGCAATTGGTTATAAATTTTGTAGATTTTCGAGAAAGAGAATAACTTGCTCGCTACATTCCCCACCAAAGGAGGAGATATTGCCAAATGTCCAGATCTAGTTCCAACTTCATGACTCTTTCTTATCGGAGTCATATAGGCACCAGTCCACTGGTTCAAATGGAAAACTTTTATACAATAACACATCCTCCGAAACCACAGTGATTGCAATGACACAAACTGTAATCTAGAGGCGTATATAGTGCAAGAAATAGGACTAATATGTTTCACAACCTTTCTTTGTACAGCTTCTATATTATTAGACAAACCCTTTTATAATGGATTCCAAGTAGCGACAGCATATTCTAGTACCGGTCTAATCCATATTATATACATTTGAAGTTTTAAATCATTTGATAAGATATTTCGATTTATTAGTGCCCATCTTTTCTTGGCACTGCCTACTATACTTTCAATATGTCTCTCAGCAGAAGCTGTACATTGAATAGTTATGCCTAAATCCTTAATTTCTTGCATAAGTTTAATCTCAAACACATCATTAATAACAGCATCATGAAAATAAACATAATTAAAGTTTGTTCTGTTCGTCTTTTTATTGTTTATTCTCAGCCCTAGTGTGATCAAATATTTACTCAAATCATACAAATCTAATGTCACATTGTTTTTGGAGAATTCGACATTCTTTGGATCAATTGGGAAGATTATTTTTAAATCATCAGCGAATTTGCAAACTCGACCGTTAAGGATCTTAGTTTCCAAATTTGCAAATACAATTTTAAATAAAATTGGCCCCAAGCTTGATCCCTGTGGAACTCCACTCGTTACTCGTTTCGATTTTGATATCAAATCGTTTATTTGAATACTCATTCGTCGATTATATAGATAGTATTTAAGTAATCTAAAAATATTCGGATCAATATTCAACAAACTAATCGCATTCAAAATAGCATCAAAAGATATAGAGTCAAAAGCTTTTGAGATATCTATAAATACAATTAATGCATCTAACTTATTCTCGTCTAATGTGATTACATGTTTCCACATGGAAAGCATATTAGTAGTTGTCGATCTACCTTTCGTAAAGCCATGTTGACATAGGTCAAAATCAGCCGGTAACATACGTTCTAAATGATCTAGTATCAATCGTTCTATTATCTTCAAAAACGAAGGGATAATAGAGATTAATCTATAATCACTGGCGCACGTTGGCTTACTTACTTTTGGCAACGGCTTAGCTACTATCGTTATTATATCGATTGGTAATTTCCCATTCTTTAAAATTATATTTATAAAGTTGCAGAGTACATTCATAAATTTTAAAGGTAATTGAAGAAAATTATCAATCGAAATACCAAGGTGATCTTTTTGTTTTTTTGATTTGATTTTTAACATCAATTTTATATATATATTTATTTCTATGATGTTAAGAGATTTTATGAATGGCTCTGACATTAATTGACTAACTTTTTCACTAGTGACCCTTACCCAAAAATCATAACACGATACCAAATTATCTAGGAACGCAAAAAAGAACTCTTTAAAGGAAATGACAGCGCAAACCGCTACTTCAAATTGATGTCTAAAACGATCAACCATTGTTAGCAAATCATTTTGAACGTTAAATACGGGCGTCTAGACAATTTCTATATTTATTTGTTTAAACCCTCCGGGTGGTATCCAATTTATTCGTATCTTGGTTCTAGTATGTCTCTAAATCTAACTGGTTTGAGAATTAGAACAGGCTCTTCCACAAGCTCGTACGTCTTTAGACATAGGCGGCGATGCGCACATGTCAGTAATTTGTCGACTGGTGGTTTCTACTGATGGATCACCCAAATCGTGTAATTGTTGAATTATTTTGGTTTGTAACTCCAAGGGCATATATGGGCGGGTTTAGTCTCTGGACTTTTCGCATAACAATCACTTGCCACTTAGGCGTTTGCGAGCATAAACTTATCTCTTATCGAATATTAACTTAAAGGTGCCCGATCCTTGCGCTACCTCGATTTGCCTGACTAAAGGTTTAGAGAAAACATTTATATTCTTCAATGGATGTTGACGTGTTAGTTCGGCTTCTGCTTCATTCTGTCTCCTAATTGCATCTGCTACCACTTTCTCTTTATCAGCAGTGCGAGAGACAATGATATCAAACTTTAAAAATCACCCTGCGCGATTAATTAAGTCTTGCGGTGTTACCAAGTATGCTTCTCAACGGCTTGTGATTTGTCAATAAATTTACCTGACGAACGTCTAATTAATGCTCAAATTGTAGCACCGCAGCATAAACAGCACGAAGCACTTTACCAAAAGTAGCATACAGTTTTTCTTGGTCATGAAGCTTCCGGCTATAAAATCAAATTGGTCTTGTCTTCTTGCTGAAGCACTGCCATTATTGCAACGTCTGAGGCATCTTTTATTAGCTAAAATGGCTTCTTACAATTTACAGGTGCTAAAGTGGTTATGTTATGTAGAATTTCTTTAGCTATATGGAATTTTTCTCGGTCTTCCTGACTCAAGTTTATAGGCCAAGACTTTTGGAACATTGTTTTTTCACGTGTGAGATAGAGCGTAAGTGCTTCTAAAATTCCGGCTAGGACTGGATTGAATTCTCGATAGAAGCTGGTCATACCCAGGAATCTTTGCATCTGCTGCACGGTCCGAGACTCAATTACGTCCTTGATGGCTTGGATTTTATCTTTCTTGAAATCTGACTGCCGTGAGAGGTAAAGAGCTTTCCTCCATCGGTATCTGATAGAACACTTTCTTGAAATCTAAATTCAAATAGAATTGATATCCCATTATGTCTTGATTTCCTACAAATTTATTCTTTGGTTGTGCCTTAGGTAAACAAGGAAACGGAGCCACCAAATCTATTTGGTGCTCTACTATTGTCTTCAATCCATTTCTCTTGGTACTAACAGGGAAATCGGATTCCTGCACATCTGACTTAACTTTGCTAACATCTGCACCCGTGCCTATGCGAATCTGGAATGAAATCAATTAATCCCGAATGATGAATTTATTGCTGTCTAATCAGACAAAGTTTTGAAAACTCTGCATAAACAGACACTAACCATCTTGCCGTCTGTCTCTGTTGTAAAATGAACACGTGTAGAGGCACTTTCTACACGCTTAATTGAAAGCCTCTCGAGCATCACATACGTTTCCGTCTGAGTATCACAAGGTTCTCAAGGCCTAGCCCATTTGAAATGCTCCATAGAGCTTGATATCACTAACATACCAGCTGAACCCACCTAGACTAACTCTCCTATTTTCAATTGTCCTGCTGTCAATGCCATGCTTACGGGAAACGAAAATGACGAAACCGCCCACGAGTAATGCATTGTTGTGTGCTCAGCCAACCTCTCAAAATGACTTATTTTGTTGTTTATTGGAGGGTTGTTACTATCATTTGTAGTTGGATATCTATAAAAGTATTTCAGATCTGTTGCGCGAAAATGTCGGAAAAATACAGCGGCTTTTACCTGATGCGGACGTCTCTTGCCTAACCTCGGCCTTTCTGGCCTAAACTGTTTTGAGGTCAACTTTTCTACTGTGCTTAATTTAGCGTCTTAGCACACTATGAGTATTATGTTAAACCTGAGCTAGCTGCCATTATGCGCCAAGTTTTGCGAATAAAATAGATTTTGCAGAGACCATCTGATTTTTTCTACGAGTATACGACGCTTCATACAGTAACATCGCCATTGTGCAGAGCAGGATCTACCTTTGAATGGAATTAATTCGACTGCTTGCCATCGAAACCAATTAACTTTGCGTTTAGACTATTACAATACAACCTCGAAAATTCACGTAAAACCGTATGGTGTGTATATCTCATCAGATCCGGGTAGGTTAATACTACCATCACCCAATTTACTAGTCAGTGCTTGCCGATCTTGAGGCCGGGAATTTCTTTGGTTGGGTTTCATGTAAGAGCCAATGGCTGCATACATGTAATTAACTAAAAGGTTATGCAATCTTAGCTGATACATGTAATGACGGCTTGTCGCTCGCAAGGTCGAGTTTAAGGCATGTCCAACATAACAAAGAAACAGATAAATACTGTTTCTTGCGAAGAACTAATATATATGCAAGTATTTATTAGGTTTTGCGAACCTAGTAACAAATTAGTTCAGTTGTGACCAGAAGGATAAACCAAAGGCAGCATGAACGGAAAGTATAATATCATGCACATTCGTTTCGTGCTTACTGGCGACTCATCAGTAGGAGCCGATATTACGCCCTTTAACCACTATATATTTTGGTAAGGAATGTGAGAAAATATGACGGTATACGAATGTATAAGCTGCAGTAGTGAAACTAACTTCATAAAAAGTATTAGATAATGCGACTTAAAAGCCAACTCATTATATATATATATATATATATATATATATACATATATATATATATACATATATATATATAGCAATCGTTGGTCCAGAATTTGGGATAATAGGATGGTACAATCTCCTAGACGAATTTGTAAACATGCAATAGTGAAGCTAACATCATATTAAGTCAACAACAATGCGACTTCAATGCTAACTCACACTATATAATATATATACCGAGTCTGTAAAGGATACTAACACTATGGCTATTGTGTTAGTAACTGATACCTTTTTTGAAATCGATGAGTACCGGATACTAACACTATGGTTTCCGAGTCGGTACATGATACCAACCTGATGGATATAAATTTATGCTAAAGTCCACCCAAATTGAGAATTACAACAATTTCCGAACACCTGTTACTCCAGTTAAACCATACACTCTGACCCATTAATTACTTACATATGTCAGTATAAACTAAGAATTGTATAGTCCAGTAGACCGGTTTCGTCCTTATTGGGAACTCATCATGTACTGGTCAGAATTTGCCGCGGACAGGACTCGAACCTGGGCACGTCTGCTTTTCGTTTATCCTTCTGGTCGCAACTGAACTAATTTATAACTAGGTTCGCAAAACCTAATACATACTTGCATATATATTAGTTCTTCGCAACAAACAGTATTTAACTGTAATATATTTAATTGAATGATGTCATGCTTAGAATAGAATAGAATAGAATGGAATATCTTTATTTGGATTCAAACCACACATATTCCATCAAATAATAAAATTGAAAAATGTACAATATATATATTTTTTTAAATTATCACATCACATATAATTGTGCAATTAGTCATATATAGATAAGTATATCTCACTAGTTGTACTATAAAACAAAACAATAACAGAAAGAACGGTTGTAGGTAAATATAGATACATTATCAAAATAGGAACCATTAAGGTATAATTCGAGTGAAACATTATCCAAAAATTTGAGAACCATGAATATCAATTGGTGTATGTATTGTTGACTATCATGATGATAAAATGCACAGCATTTCAAATATGATAAAACAAAACTTGGAAATGAAAATCTCAAGAAAATCAGTTTCCGATAACAATTATGCTTGTCTTTTATTCAACCATGAGAAAGTATTATCATAATCAATATAAAAAATATAAGCAGTACTGTAGACTCTTTCAAGTTCAGTAGATAAAAATTTAAAAGACATCTTAGACGGAGCCAATTCTCTAAGCCCCTTTGGCAATTGGTTATAAATTTTGTAGATTTTCGAGAAAGAGAATAACTTGCTCGCAACATTCCCAACCAAAGGAGGAGATATTGTCAAATGCCCAGATCTAGTTCCAACTTCATGACTCTTTCTTATCGGAGTCATATAGGCACCAGTCCACTGGTTCAAATGGAAAACTTTTATACAATAACACATCCTCCGAAACCACAAAGATTGCAATGACACAAACTGTAATCTAGAGGCGTATATAGTGCAGTAGATAGGACTAATTTGTTTCACAACTTTTCTCTGTACAGCTTCTATCTTATTGGACAATCCCTTTTTTAATGGATTCCAAGTAGCAACAGCATATTCTAGTATTGGTCTAATCCATATGATATACATTTTAAGTTTAATGTCATTCGATAAAATATTTCGATTTATTAGTGCCCATCTTTTTTTAGCACTGCCTACTATTCTTTCAATATGTCTCTCAGCAGAAGCTGTACATTGAATAGTTATACCTAAATCCTTAATTTCTTGCATAAGTTTAATTTCAAACACATCATTAATCACTGCATCATGAAAATAAACATAATGAAAGTTTGTTCTGTTACCTATTTTTAAAGCTCTCGTTTTCTTATTGTTTATTCTCAGCCCTAGCGTAATCAAATATCTACTCAAAACATACAAATCTAATGTCACATTATTTTTGGAGAATTCGACATTTTTTGGATCATTTGGGAAGATTATTTTCAAATCATCAGCAAACTGCAAACTCGACCGTTAAGGATCTTAGTTTCCAAATGTGCAAACCTAATTTTAAATAAAATTGGCCCCAAACTTGATCCCTGTGGAACTCCGCGAAATGTGATAACTAATATCGATGAAGGCCAGAGTGTAAGGTTTAACTGGTGTAAAAGCTGTTCGAAAATTGTTCTAATTCTCAATTGGTTGAACTTTAGCATAAATTTATATCCATCAGGTTGGTATCATGTACCGACTCGGAAACCAAAGTGTTAGTATCCGATATTCATCGATTTCAAAAAATGTATCAGTTACTAACACAGTAGCCATAGTGTTAGTATCCTTTACAGACTTGGTATATATATTATAAAGTGTGAGTTAGCATTGAAGCCGCATTGTGACCAGAAGGATAAACAAAAGGCAGCATGAACGGAAAGTATAATCTCATATACATTCGTTCCATGCTTACCGGCGCCTCATCAGAAGAAGCCGGTATTACGCCCTTTAACTACTATATATTTGGTGGGAAATTTGTTATAATAGGACGGTACAATCTTCTTGGCGAATGTTTAAACCTCTAATAGTGAAGCTAACATAATCTAAATTCAACGACAATGTGACTTCAATGCTAACTCACACTATATAATATATATACCGAGTCTGTGAAGGATACTAACTCTATGGCAATTTTTTTAGTAACTGATACCTTTTTTGAAATCGATGAGTACCGGATACTAAAACTATGGTTTCCGAGTCGGTACATGATACCAACCTGATGGATATAAATTTATGCTAAAGTTCACCCAAATTGAGAATTACAACAATTTCCGAACACCTGTTACTCCAGTTAAACCATACACTATGGCCTTCATCGATATCAGTTATCACATTTCGCGGTAAGCATGACATAATTTAATTCAATATATTACAGTTAAATACTGTTTGTTGCGAAGAACTAATATATATGCAAGTATGTATTAGGTTTTGCGAACCTAATAACAAATTAGTTCAGTTGTGACCAGAAGGATAAACCAAAGGCAGCATGAACGGAAAGTATAATCTCATGCATATTCATTTCGTGCTTACTGGCGACTCATCAGTAGGAGCCGGTATTACGCCCCTTAACCACTATATATTTGGTAGAAGAATGTGGCATAATAGGACGGTACAATCTCCTAGACGAATGTGTAAACCTGTAATAGTGAAGCTAACATCATCTAAAGTCAACGACAATGCAACTTCAATGCTAACTCACACTATATAATATATATACTGAGTCTGTAAAGGATACTAACACTATGGATATTGTGTTAGTAACTGATACCTTTTTTGAAATCGATGAGTACCGGATACTAACACTATGGTTTCCGAGTCGGTACATGATACCAACCTGATGGATATAAATTTATGCTAAAGTTCACCCAAATTGAGAATTACAACAATTTCCGAACACCTGTTACTCCAGTTAAACCATACACTCTGGCCTTCATCGATATCAGTTATCACATTTCGCGGTAAGCATGACATCATTCAATTCAATATATTACTATATAATAGATTATTAAATAATGCACTTGTTGATTTAAAAAAACGAGAGCATCGAATTTCATTCGTACTGATTATTTTCAGCGTATTTGTCTAATTTGTGTTTTAACAGATAAGAGCTTTGGCGTAGGTCCTATTATCTATAGTTCAATTGCTGAGTAATAAACGCATCAAACACAAGTAGACAAAACTTTCACTTAAGAGAATAACAAGTTGAGTTTAGACTCAATGAATATATGCTTTTCTACTTCGTTTGATCTCTTGAACCAATGAGATGGTCATTAATTTTATAAAAGAAAAACGTGGTCCTTGGTAAATAGATCAAATTCTGCGCTCAATTTAAAATTGTATTTAAAATTGACAGAGATCACTCTTCTACAATGTGTCTAAGCTAATGAAATGATGGGTTTATATTAACTTTGAAATTAGTTATATTCTTAGTGTATGTTAGGAGTATTTAAGGCGATTTTGTGCAAAAATGGAAGAACTACGACTAAATTGATCAATTTTCAATCAAGTAATGTTTTGCTGATATATAAGTATAATGTGCAATAGTTAGAATATATGCTAAGCAAACCAACTTTAGCAATAATAAAATATACACTGCTAAAGACTGTAATGGATATTTTGACACAAATGTCTTACGGCGGAAGACATAAAGGAGGGTAAACACCAACTGTTGATATTATTTTTTTCCAAAGAAATATTACACATATACTTAATAGGTTCACGATTTATTACAAACAAATTAAAGACAGACAATAGCAAAATAGAAGGAAAGCCAGTACATAACTCAAAATCTGATCAAACCGTCTAGTAGGCAGTATATCTTATACCAGTCTTAAACTGCCAATATTACCTGGCACACCTAATTTTGTGTCACATTTAAGTGTTCTACGTGTGTTCTATGTTGTAAGTCACATGTGAGTAATGACATACTATAAAAGACGCAACATTATTTTGCTTGCTTCATTTTTCAACGCGTAAAAATTGCGTGCATGAGAGAATTTCAAAAGCTACTCAGTTTATAATTCTTGATTTCGATGACAGAACTCATATTCATGAAAGAATAGGTAACGCGTAACTAGTAAAATGCCAGCTCAAATAGAATACATAGAGTGATTTAACAGACAGCGTAATCTGAATCTATAATTGTGTTAGCGCAGGTAATGTGTACTTACCTACTATTCATTAGCGGATGCCGGTAGAATGCTATAAACCGACTAAATAGTTTAACAAGCAATATTGGCTTCAAGAATGTGCAGTCTGTTCGTAATTTACTAACTAAAATGTTAATTGGGTCCCCCACAAGTGTTAAACGCTCCAATAATATGTATGCATAATTCGGTATTAAAAAATCAATGCTATCAACTAATAAGATGAAGACAATGTAAGGAGTGCCATATTCTTGAATATGACGGCAGAAAAAATATTACACAAAGGAAGAACGCGTTAGTTAATTTTCTGGACAATTATGAAGTTTTGAATAAATTCTATAAGAAAATGAAATTGTTGAAACAGTGAGAAACAATAGTGTAGTCAACATAATTGAATGCTGAAAAACAAACTCTGGTATTATATATTGATCGATGTAATATGCATTGGTGCTGGAAATTTTGATATGCTAATGGATTGTTCCCACGAGTTTCATTATAAAATAAGTTATTTTTTACGTGTAGCTACCATGAACTTCATTTAGTGACAATTTCTTCATCCATGTTGTTGATTGTTTGCGGTTGAACACGAACTGAGATAAAGCCGTAATTGCCATAATGAAGATCTTTTATAAATTTTGAAATGTATATACATAATGGGTCAGGTATTTATATCAAGATCGCAACCTTTATTAAGAGTTATTAGTATCACCGCCCGCGCAAAAGATGTTCGTTTTATGGTATTACTATTGTTTGATGGTGAATAATTTCAAGGTAAGTCACACGAATGTACGCTTTCTATAAACTTATGTTATCCCAGTGGGATTAAAATAATTCTGATCTGAATTGTACCGTAGTGGAGGGCTTTTTTAAACTGTTATATTGTAATTCGAACAAAAAAGTGATAGTCTCACAAGAATAATTGTGACTAATAGGTAAACAGAACTGGTGACTTCATTAAGTTTGTATATTTGCAAATGAAGAACAATATTAACGCAAAAAAATATAAATCAATTTGGTTGTTCATCTTTATTAATTGTGCTGCAAAAATTTTGCGCGATTTTTCTTGTGTATATATTTTGGAAAATGTTGTTAAAGTTCATGTTCACATTGGTTTAAGCGTGTAAATAACAAAATGCCAAACATTTTTCGATTAAACATGGAATATGTGCATATGCAAATGACGTTACCTTAACTTTGCTTTATATTTCTGTTTCGCCGGAATAAATTTCAATTTCAAGTGAATATCCTCAATATTTTACAGTTAACGTGGAAAAATTGGCCAATGCGAATAAGCACAGATATAAGTAAAAAGGCAATAAAACTTTAAACTTCATAAAATGTCATTAATTATAAGGCAAACTCACTTCATGGAAAATGCACCGATGTTGAAATTGTGTAAATGCCATGATTTTAGAAATAGGCTAATTATTGCGCAAATTCAAAATAAATATATTCTGTATATCTGTTTCCCAAGAATTGCGTTATGCCGAGAAGTCAACTCAAATCATTTTTGAAATTTTCGTGGTAACTATGGGATCAATCTGTGAAACGCATCTAAGTTTCATCATGGTGATTGCGGGAAAAAAACCTTTAAATTAATGTCATGCCAAATTCCAAGTTAGCCCAAATGTAACCACCGTGTGATGCACCATTGATTGCACTTGACATTATTCGGCACAGGGTGGATGTGGTGCTTGTCTGACACTTCTACCCATTTTGAAACGTTGCTAGTGTTAACGTGTATTAGGTATTGCGTACCTAGTAACAAATTCCTTCAGGTAGGACCAGAAGGATAAGTCAAATTCACCATGGACGACAGGTGTGATCTCACGTAAACATCCGTTTTCAGTCTAATGTTGGCTTACAAGTAGGAGTCATTTCTATTTCTCAAACTCTTTAGTTATTTTGGGCAGGTGGACGATGAAATCTCCTTTATGTTTTTGTACTAAAGCAGTGTAATAGTCAACTTAATATATTTTTTTAATAATTGAAATCTAAAATCCACCTCCATATATATAGTATGTAACAGATCTGTAAATGGTACCTACAATGTGATTTTTGCGATAACATGAATTTCACCTAAATTGAAAATTACATCCGTACCGGTGACCTGTTACAAAAGTGGAACCTTAAAATCTGGTTTCGATTATAACCAAATATAAAATTATTCTATTTATCATAACATAAATTGATGAAACGTACAAAAAGTTATGTATCTTCGTTTGCGGAGTTCCAATATTTAGTATTAATGGAGCTAGCAATAAATTAGTTCAAAAAAGACCAGGAATGTTGGCCAATTTTTTACTAAGCGCAAGCTAATTAATTTTCTGCAAAGATGAATTTAATTCTATTCGTAATTTTTGGAAAAACAAATAATTGCTTTCGGCCTAAACAATATTCTCAGTAATTATCACTTGAGATAATAATTTCTAGCACAATATATAACCGAACAAAACTATTGCACTGCTTGTCTTTAATAGATGTTACGAAAGAACGCTTGCCAGTTCAAGCAGAAATTTATAATCTTATGATTAAAAATGGACTGGTTTTGGTTTTGCCAATGAGGTGGTCTTCAAAATTTTTGATAATTTGTCAATCAATTTTGTGAATATTTACTTAAAATTTGTTTATTTATTTATTCATGGGATGTTGCTTATAGAATGGCTTAATTGCCAATCACCGGACGGAAGCATAGCTACAAATTTTATGCAAATTACTTCAGACAGCTATTTAAAAATATAAACAGTTCATTCAGTTTCGTTAAGTTCGAATAATTGGTTAGCAGGTAGAACAAATTTAATTTATTGCCTTTTAACTAAGCGTCAATAAAAAGGTATCTGCCTAATTTAGGCTTCCGTTTTGAATGGCAATAATTTCAAAAAGATTATAATCTTGCACAAAATTTTCGTTTCCGATGACTGCCACTTGTCGGAAGCCACTCTGATTCGGCCTAATCAACGAAAGCAAATAAATTAACGGATATACTTTTTGGGTATTTCGTAGCCGGTAGCAATTTGCCACAAATATGATCAGAAGTCTGCATGCACAGATTTGTTTACATGCATTTTGTGCTTACTGGCGACTCAGCAGTAGAACCCGACTTTACGTCCCAAACCACATCAATAATTGGGGGAAAAACGTAAGACATTTGGACTGTTGGATCTCATATATGTTTATGTTCTAAAGCAGTATTTGAGTCAATTAAATGAAAAGTCTTTAGTAATGCGACCTAAAAGATGTCATCTTATATACTATGTGTAAAACCTCTAAAGTGTACCTACGCCGGAGATTCGGGAATACGCTAAATTTCAGTAAAATTGAGAATTACAGCCATTAATATCTACAGTTACCCCAAAAACACCCTTTATTCCAACTGAGATTGGCCTCAGGTATAAAACCTTTGTGGTAATCATTAAATCATTTAATGGTAAATTTAATAATTATATTCTAACTTATGACGACAATTAAAGCACATCGTTATATATAAGTTATTGCGCGTCTTCGCAACAAATTTGTTAAAATAAGACTAGAAGGAAAAACCATGTGAACTGAAGCTTAAACATTTTGTGTTTGATAACTATGCCTTATTACTCTGGTCATAACTTGTTGCTAGGTACGCAACGAAGTGTACATAACTTTTATAATTATCATTTAATGAATTTTATTTATTGCAATTAGTGTCCCTGGTTAATAAAGAAGGTTACCTATATTAATTAGTAAATATTAAATAAGCCTGGTTTATTTTTTATTTCTGTACACATGTCTCGTTTACATTTGTCCGAAAAACATTTGCAACAACTCTTCTGCCAAACTTTGAGAAGCCAATTTTAGCGCTTGCACCAGAGTATCTTTATTACCTAAAAATTAAGCAAGTAGTTTCTCGGAAAAAGGTGCCTCATAGTAAATCAAATTAAAAGAATAATTTATAATTTTTTATTTTATTCTGATGCTTGGCCGCTGTCGCCATTGCTCTTTTGAGCACTTCACTTCTTCAGTCTTAAATTTTTTTATGAAGAAGTACTTTTGCATTCTATTCAACCATACAGAGAATCATTGGTGCATTCTCGACTACGAAGGTAGCCAGTGAAAGAAAACCGTCGGATCCTAAATTGCCGAAATGACCTTATCAGAACTACCGAGAGGACGCCAACATATTTCATGTGAAACGTTGATTACACTTTAAAGTACAATCTCATTTTGGACTGCACTTACTAACATTACTTGCCACATTAGTTTGTTGTTTTCAAACTTCTGATTATGGATGAACTGATGATAGTAGTCGCCAAAGGCTACCGAAATATCTTCAAATGATGAAACAATTGGAATTCAACCTGTGCTAGTAACAACGCTGGACAAGAAATATTGATAAATCAAGTTTAAAAATTTTTCCATTCTTTAACTTGTTAACGTGACTGAACAGAATTTGTTACTTGCTATATTAATTGGTTATTTTTAATGGATGAGCTTCCATTTGAATAAAATAAATCAAAATGTGAGGTGAAATTTTTTTAATCATTACAACGTGGACATGTCTTTAGGGCATCTTGATATGGGTATGTGGCGTGATACTGGTTCCTACTGATGAGTCGCTAATAAGAAAGTAAATCGTGTGTGTATGAGATTATATCTTACGTTCATGCTGACTTATGCTTCTCGTCATCTGTCTATCTAAAATAGTGTTCCTAATTCTCAAAATAAAAAGATGCGCGTCTGTTCATTTATTTTTTCTACATCTATCGTGTTCAATTTAGCATATTGCTTCACTACTGCATGTCAAATTGGAGGTGGAATACACTTTTTGTAAAGAAAAAAATAATAATAAATATTTCTTTGTGTAATCTCGTTGATAGGACAAATGGTTGCGCTTCTCTTAACCCTACATCATTATTAAATTTTAAAATATGCTTTTTCGATCGTGAAATAATCAAAAAACCTCTAAAAGTTGACCGAGGAAACTTATATTGATTGCGGAATCAGTAAGGTTAAAACATCTATGGAATTAATTTGGACAAAAATCTTCAACATTTTGCTTCTATAATAAGTTTTTTTCCTATCCATACATTCAAACTATATAAAGTAGCCTTAAGTAAAAGCCATTTAGAAAACATCGTCAAGTTTTCTCTCAGCAGCATATAATTGAAACTCGTAGTCTAAAAATAAATGCAAGTACAGAAATATACTTGTGTATTACTGGATGGTCCTTACATTAGATATCTGATATTATTACAGTAAAAATTATCCAGTTCAAGAATTCGGGATACATTTTTGGTTAAGGAAATCCGATCGTTATATTGCCTACTTATTTTGAGTGCATATATTATATAGGCACTAGCAAAACTGCCTCATCTCACTTTTTGTTTGTTATTTAAAGTCATTTTTGCTTAAATAAATGCTTGATTTCTAAATTTAAAATATCGTGCTTAAGAAAGACGACACGAAACATTAATGTAAGCACGTATGCAAATCGAGGAATAAACGTCGATTTCCAACTTAAGTGAACATTTCTTTGATTGCTAAAAGTTTGTCCTGAGAAATTGTAATAATGAAATTTCCATTGGAAATATGAATAAAAATTGGACCGAAAATACAAACTACGATTAGCAATTTTTTCGTCCTAAATATTTAATTTTTTTATAATAATAGAATGAGTTTATTTTTTTATTTTGATAGATTTTGTACACAGTTTTCAATCTTAAAAAAAGTTAATACAAATTAACAACGTATGTGCTTACTGGTATTAAGAGTTAACCGATACTATTAGCAAATTTGGTATGGTTAATTATAAGTATTCGTAGAATTATTCGTAAGATATCGTAACAAACCCTTCTATATTTAATGGCGTTTTTAAATCACTGCTGCACATATAAGTAAATATATTGTTATTCTTTTGCAAATAAAGCTTCAATATGATTCATCCTGCCATTAATATCGGAAAGGATTAGAAGGAAATTTGCCAAATACAAATAATTTATTTTCCATTTTTATCTAATGTCTCTACAACTAAAAATGTTTATTTATTTTTGAAAAGCAAAGCATACGTAAAACTATAACTTGGATTGTGGTGATAAAAAACATCAAAAAATAATAGTTTATTACATCTAATTGAGGTACGCACACCGTGAATGCCTTTTTATTGCAAAATTGGGCTATAATTGTTCAAACTGATACGTAAATCGCGCAAATTAAATGTTGATGCTAAAATATCTTTTAAATACAAATACCAAAACGTGTTTGCATTTATTTATTCGAACAGAATAAGCACCAATTAGCAGTAAGGCACAAATGGAGATGAGGCGTGTATATGATCAGACATCTGTCTATTTCACAACACTATCTCCGTTTATAATTTCTCCAAGACAATAAGCATATTTAAAATTTTGTTGCGATTGTTTGCGTTGTGCGATCATCAAATTTAACCTATCCATCATTTTATTTCATGGTTTCTTGATTTGCAATCGTGGTTCCGAATAGATCCGATTGATCCCAATTTCCAAGTACGCGCAGTGTTCGCCTTTGTGATAGGCGGATGCTAAATGGTCCCGCCGCTCCGAAGGCTTCCACGCTATTTGTACTAAGAACTGATAATGGTGGTCGATCGAATCTTGCGGTAATTACGTTTCGATACCTCATTTGCAGTACCTTCATCAGAAATCTAAAAACTCTCGGTACAAAAATCACAAGAATATATTTAAACAGCCATCACGAAGATGGAAACGACCATTACATGAAAATGCGGACCAATCGCGTCATTGGGAGACTATGCGTGCAAATCGAGAACCAAGAATGGAAATCGTGGATATATAAAATCTGTATGTATGTCTATTTTTTGTACACGAGGAGAAAATTATGATGAAATACCTCGTTTACATAATAAAATTTATTCTTATATTCGCACATGTTAATGTTACGATTGATAAAACTTTATTTTATAATTCAAAATATCGATAAAAGTAATACAAATTGTTAGTCTAACAACCGACACGTGTTCTTGATGAAATTGATTTTAAGTGAATGGATTCAGTTAACATAACTAGACCAAACAATATAAATGCGTATGATTATGATGATAATTTGTAGAATAATATTTTCCTTTTTGCTAGTTTGAACGGTAATCTTATTAGTAGACTAAATACCGAGTCGATAGAATTAATATTTATAATTTTAAATTTTAATGTGGGAAGTTTTTATAGTTTTAATACAAATAAAAATATTGATGAGGCTATTAATATAAATCTATTTGAAAAGAATTAAATAAATGGAAAAATAAATCAGATTCTAGGCATAATATTTAGAAAATAAATATTTCAAATCTGATTTGTTACCGAAATATCTTTTTCGCGTTTGTTAACTATGAAGTACGAAATAACTTTTTTGCATATATGAATGGTTTAATGATGAAATATACTCAATATTATTCAGATGGTAATATTTTATAATATTCTTATAGTTATATAGGTAGCATAGTTTAGATATTTATTAATTATAAAGGACAGAATGATAATGCTTGAGATTATTACGTTATTAATGATTAAGGGTATGAGGCTATAGTTCATTATTTACCTCTTTTTATTTAGCCTTCAAAATATACATAATTATAATTTTTATTATTATAAAAATGATTATAAGACTCATATTATTAAAAGTAATAATACGATTATTTATTATTAGGTATTATTCATTTTAGTATAAAAGATAATAGAAATATATGTACGAGTAAATTTTTGGTAATGCTTATGAAAGAAATTGCTGTGATAAAAAGTTTGATTACAAGAAATCATTGAAAAAATAAAAAGATGTATAGATTTGTGCAGACGGATTGATTAAAAGCAAAGTCATGCCCTTGTCACTTACAATAGATGAATATTTATTACAATCCATATTAAACAGATAAAGATAATATTAATAAACTTTGAAATACAGTTATTTCCACTAATTACGTTTTAGAGAATAAATAATTAAAAATAATAAGTTGTACACTAGCCGACATTGATTAAGCCAATAACATGTGGGATTATAACAATAAAGACAGTGAATCTGTCAACAAATTTAATCAATCTTAGGTGCAGATAAAGGTATTTAAAGAAAAAGATACAAGGAGAATAAAATGTCTAACTTACACACAGAATAATTTTCCTAAACCATCATAAGTTTTATTTAGATTTGTAGAGGCCAAACTAACGTTAATTACGTAATATTTCAGTCGAATGTAGAAAACAAATCACCACTTCCCCGTGCAAAAGACTATTACAACTAATAAGTGGAAGGCAATAAAAAAAACAGATTTCAGAATTTATTATTGAAACCAGTGTATATACGCGTGTACAAATCAATGCAAAACGTCATTCTTGTCTGAGTTGATAATTAAGCAAATATATCAATGAAGGTTCAGGTAACCGGATATCACCAAAGTACATTTAGTCGGAGTCAAGAGCAGATCAGATGAATTACACGTCTGTCAGCTGATTAGATTTTGGCGATAACTAAAATGTCCTCCTCTTTACATATTCATTAATGCTTCCTTTGCTAAGCTTTGATTTCGCATAATTTACAATGGAAAACTAATAAAATACGTAAAAAATGAAAATAAACATTTTATTACAGAGCATGATAATGCTCAAGGTAAACGGTAAAAAATTGATTATAGGCCAAGATCTTGATAAACGCGTAAGGCGTTCATTTATTTTAAAAATGCCGCAATTTTAAATCATGTCGGCTAACACAAGCTGGAGATTTTGATGAATTTTTTATATTTGCCTATTATAAAATTGAGATGTAAATTGGAGTCTTTAAAGCAATATAAATACTGTAACTTATACAAAATATGCTCAATTCACTCTTCCTTGGGGTTCCTTTTGTGGTATTCTGTATTACGCCGAAAATGTTTAGCGAGGCTCTGCATAATGTGCTAGAAAATGGATGCTGAAATATTTTATTTGAAATAGGTTTAAAACAGATCCAGGACAACAAATAATTTTCATTTATATACTAAAATATGTTTTGGTTATCCGTTTTTATTTTTACCCAATCAGTGTGAACCTATTGTGAATTGCTTTCGACCTACAATGATTATCATCATAGTACGACAGAAAACTGATTAGCGAGAATCAAACCAGAATGAATAAATATGGAAAAAAATAGAATATTCGGCTCTGACCTCTAGTAGTCTCGCATACATTGCACTTGACTGGAAGTGTTGGCTGCACAATTTCAAATCAGTCACGAAAATTTACTTTTTGCTGCTTTCGCCACATCCAATTTTGCTTTCCATATATATGCATTGCAATTTTATCTTTGTTAGTCAGTTTGCCGCCCTACTCCGATGATTATCTTGGAAGGTCGAAACTCGCCACTGCGTGCAACTGGCGGTAGTTTTGCTATATTCAAGTATGTATTAGGTGTTGCGAATCTAGTAACAAATTAGTTCAGTTGTGACCAGAAGGAAAAACCAAAGACAGCATGAACGGAAAGTATAATCTCATGAACATTCGTTTCGTGCTTACTGGCGACTCATCAGTAGGAGCCGGTATTACGCCCTTTAACCACTATATATTTGGGTGAAGAATGTGGGATAATAGGACGGTACAATCTCCTAGAGGAATGTGTAAACCTGCAATAGTGAAGCTAACATCATATAAAGTTTCGACAATGCGACTTCAACGCTGACTCACTCTATATTATATATATATATATATATATATATATATATATATATATATATATATATATATATATATATATATATATATATATATATATACAGAGTCTGTAAAGGATACTAACACAATGGCTATTGTGTTTGTAACTGATACCAACATTATAGTACCGAAAAGGTACATGGTACGAACAATACGGTTTACGAGTAGGTACATGGTATGGTAAATGGCGTAATACCGGCTCCAACTGATGAGTTGCCAGTAAGCACGAAACGAATGCGCATGAGATTATACTTTCCGTTCATTCTGCCTTTGGTTTATTTTTCTGGTCACAACTGATCTAATTTTTTACTAGGTTCGCAATATCTAATACATACTTGAATATTGCAAAACTACCGTCAGTTGCATGCAGTGGCAAGTTTCGACCTTCCAAGATAATCATCGGAGTAGGGCGGCAAACTGACTAACAAAGATAAAACCGCAATGCATATATATGGAAAGCAGAATAAGATGTGGCGAAAGCAGCAAAAAGTAAACTTTTGTGATTGGATAGAAATTGTGCAGCCGATATTTCCAATCAAGTGCAATGTATGCGAGACTACTAGAGGTGAGAGCCGCATATCCGATTTTGCTTCCATATTTATTCATTCTGGTTTGATTCTCGCTAGTCAGTTTTCTGTCGTACTATGATGATTATCATTGAAGGTCGAAAGCAATGCCCAATAGGTTCACACTGATTGGGTAAAAATAAAAACGGAAAACCAAAACATATTTTATTATATAACTGAAAATTATTTGTTGACCTATCCTTGGGTGGCGCAGTAGATGCGATGAAAGACTCCAAAACAATTTAGATTGGTGGTTATTTTTGGATAGCAGCCTTATTTTAAATAGTAGTAAAATCACTTATCCAAGTGAACGAATGATAATCGCAAAAATTTTACAGTTCGCCAATTACAATAAGGCACTCAATGTTGGGCGTTTTTTATTCAATATAATACGAGTAGTGCCGTCTCTTCAACTAGAAATAATAAAATAATCAAATGTAGACCATGTGACCAAATGCTTCAAAATTAGGCAATGTGACACAAAAACTTATAAATATTTTAAAAAGATTAATTTTAGTAATATTCGAGCCAAACTAAGATCTTTATTGATGAAGAAATAAACATGATTCATTTTCTGAATTACGGCGATTGCTAAAATGGTTTGATAAAAACAGAAAAAGGCTAGCGGTTAGCATAGTTCAAAGAATTTTTTTTAATTTTCGAAAGTGATCAAATTGAAAAAGAAGAATTTTCTACCTATGAGGTTGACAAATTATCTGTGGGAGACAACGGTTTCTTGTTTTAAGCTAAATCACCTTCGTTTTGGGGTTTTTGATAATGTGTGCCAGTAATGCAAGTGATTCATCATCTATTATTTGATGATGTTCTGCTAAACGCTCGACAAGCATAGATGATGTCATCTCTGGCTTTGTTGGATCCTATCGTGGCCTGGGCAGAAGCACAATTCAGAAGAATCAACATTTTAAAAATAAAATTAATCGGTTATTAATTGCATTCTGCGGGCTATTTATCAATAACCCACAATTATCCATTAATCTCTATTAAACTAGCTCGTGTATTACAGTTAAATACTGTTTGTTGCAGAGAACTAATATATATGCAAGTATATATTAGGTGTTGCGAACCTAGTAACAAATCAGTTCAGTTGTGACCAGAAGGATAAACCAAAGACAGCATGAAAGTAAAGTATAATCTCATGCACATTCTTTTCGTGCTTACTGGCGACTCATCAGTAGGAGCCGGTATTACACCCTTTAACCACTATATATTTGGGTAAGGAATGTGAGATAATAGGACGGTACAATCTCCTAGACGAAATTGTAAACCTGGAGAAGTGAAGCTAACATCATATAGTCTACGACAATGCGACTCCAACGCTAGAATGTGGAATAATAGGACGTTTTAGTAACTGATACCAACATTGTACCGTATTGCCAAAAGTCAAACACCACTCCAAATAGTTCCACATTACTTGACCAAATATATAATGTGTATAGGGCGTCGTAACGGCTCCTACTGATGAACCGCCAGTAAGTATGAAACGCATGTGTATATGAGACTACAACTTTCGTTCATGCTGACTTTAGTCTACTCTCCTGGTTCTATTTGTACTAATTATTTACTGGGGACACACCGCCAAATGCAAAAATAGAAATGAAGTTTAAGAAAGAAATTCACCCTAAAGAGCGTTTTCATCAAGTGAATGGAAGAATTTTCGCGACAGAGAATCCTAATCTCACAACCCATCCTCTTCGCTTACCAAGCGGTAAACTTCATGAAATTTTCAATTATATATCAAGTTTTGTTTTATTTTGTAAAACTACCTTGTTAAATTTGAAAATAAACATCACATAATTATATATCCGATGCATTGCCTATTATTAAAATTATATGATTTTATTATAGGTACATGTTTTTTTAGCATAAACGTACTTTCTATCAATATGATGTGTGTTTACTTACGCAAAAATGGAGATGGCAAGTTCAAATGTTAACTCGAAATCGATGCCAACTGAAAAATACAACAGATCAGAAAAACTCAAAAAAAACAGAAAACGGTATCCAAGATTACCTTCGTTTTATAACGGTTGTAATATTTAGTTTAAACTTACAGTTTATACGTTATAAAATCCCGCTTTACTAATTTACTTTACTATATATATATTTTGATATTTGTAATTTTAATTAAGAAATAATTCGTGTGTGTATAAGCATAAATGTAATATAAGCAGATATGCACAACACAGTAGGAAAAGGCCATTATCTTTTCGCCAAAATTAGAGGAAGTTACCATTTTTTTTAGATTGTCGGAAATGTCTTCCGGCTTTCAAATTTAAAACGTCAAAACTCTATTATGTGAAACGTTTGACATATCTAACATCATTTTACAGTGTGGCTTAGCGAAGATGCCGCCATTTAAAATGACTATTTCAATAAGAAATATACATCACAGTGTATGTACCTACATCTTTAGGAAACATTAAATATCGAAACTTGCGAGTTTACAATTTGTTAAATTAAATGTACAGATTCGACAGAAAACCATGATTAGAAATCTTCAGCCATACTTCACATATGCCAATGTTAATTTAAACATGGTAGATAAGCCTAAAATGTCTATGAGTTCGTAAAGTAAAATATTGACGAAATATTCATTATTTACGGAATGCTGACAGAATGCTACGAATGACAATGGAAAGCCCACCAACAGACCACAGCATCATCTTTTACCGAAATGCTTTCTAGGAGGATCTTAAAAGACGTCCTTCTCTACGTGGAACCTTAAATTAGTTACCAATAAATTATTTCATTTCAGTGTTATTGATTTTGACTAATGTAAGCACAAACGCATTTGACTATAGGGTATACCATCCTGTTTACGGTAGACTAAATTCTCCTGGTAAATGCGTTTTAATTAATGCATTAAAAATGTGTGCCAGAAACAAATATGTTTAAACCACGTTTGCGATACTCAAATAAACACCAGTATATATATATATATATATATATATATATATATATATATATATAGTTTTAAACAAGAAATTTTATAAAAAAAGGCAAGTCATCCAGTAAACCTGTTTTGTCCTTATTAAGCACCTTGCAAATACTATCCAGAACTTGTCACGGACAGGAGTCGAACCTGGGCAAGTCTGCTTCAGAATTTATTGACCTATTCACTGAGTCACCCTGCCGCACGCTACACAGTATTTTCAATTATACACCAACTAATTTCTTTTGGTTAGCCTTTCCTTTATGTTGAGTCTATATTGCACTTCTTTAGATCTAACGTCCCATTTTACCATCAACAATCTGTCATTATAAAACAGACAACACACTAAATAATTTGAATTATGCTTCGATCTTGATATAAACACCTGACCCATTATGTACATACATTTTTCATTATAAACTAACTTTGGATAGTGTGGCGATTTATCCAGTAGACCGGCTTTGTTCTTATTAGGAACTCATCACTTACTGTCCAGAATTTGATGCGGACAGGACTTGGCATCTGGTGCTCTAACCACTGAGCCAGCCTTTCGCACAGCCTATATTCATTCAACTAGATAGCACACACCTATGAAAGCGGTATTCAATTGAATATTTATATCGTTAAATGAACAACGGCTGTGCAGGCCGTGATAACCTTTTACCTCGAAACACGTTAGTTACACAATGAGCAGACGGTATATGTCCAATTCAGGAAGCATAGATGGTCCTATATCGAGGCCACATATGTTTCATGCGCAATGGACACTCAATAAATGGCGCCGGCACAACGCCAATTACCCACTGCGGGTTTGGTCAAAAAATATCTGTAACAGCTCGATTGATCAATCTTCTCTGCGTTTCGATATTAAAGAGGTAGTGAACCATACTTCTTATAAAGTCTTTAGCAATATGATTTCAACGATATTTTTCTGTATAATATGTGACGATTCTACGAAATTTACCAAATCTATGAATAAGTAGATAGGCATAATTTCAGGAAGATTGTGCAAAACAAACATTTAGACAACATGCCACTCCAGCAAAACCGAAAATAATCTGCTCATGATAGACATTGGCTATCCCATTTAAAAAATATTCCTGACGTTATTCAGTGAAGCTTATAGTACATATTTTATAAAATTGTAATGAACTAAAACATATGCAATCATGTAATGCATTTTCTTGGCCCTTAATAGTATAAAGTAATTGCATGTAAAGCAGTTCTTAACAAACGAGATTTTAAAGTCCTTATTTGAAGCACAATTATAGTATAAAACATTTAATGTAAAATTGGCAAAAAAGTTTACGCCAAATTTTAAATTATACCTAATTCCGGTATATTGTGATGTCTTTTACAATATTACGTTTGGCTTAATGCAATCACGAAATATCTTTATAAAAATGGAAACCAGTTTGTCGGATATATCACAAATAACGGATGTTACAAAACTGTTGAATTATGAATGTTGCATAATGAATTGGGGGTAAGTGGATGGTAAATCAGCTTATTTGACTAGTCGCATATAAATTTCATACATCTTTTTCCATAAATCAATTCAAAAAGTGTAGGCATGGTAACTTTTCAGGTATTGCAGCCTATTAACAAACTACTGCCAAGGATGTCCATGGAGATGCGGAAAATAAAGTAACTCAATAACAAATTAAAAATAAGAACATTCGCTAAGGGAAAATCACCCAATTTTGGTTCTATTGTTTGTACAAAATCATTGAAGTGACAAGGACAAGCAATTGGCCTATTTACAGATGAAGTATTCAGAATAAGAAACTGTCAAGGCTTTTTAAATTGATAAATCAAGTTGACTATTAATTTGATTGAAATATATTTAACATAGTTTAGTGATTTAAAAAAAAACATTTGCGACTCATATAATCAAGGTTGCGGTCTTGATATAAACACCTGACCCATTAATTACTTACATATGTCAGTATAAACTAAGAATTGTATAGTGTAGAAAAGGCAATTCATCCAGTAGACCGGTTTCGTCCTTATTGGGAACTCATCAAGTACTGGCCAGAATTTGCCGCGGACAGGATACGAACCTGGGCACGTCTGCTTCGGAATCTGGTGCTCTAACCACTGAGCTATCCTGCCGCACACTACACTACACACAATTTTCAGTTATATACTAACTAATGTAACTTGGTCAGTCAATTTTTCCTTTAGGTGGAGCTCATATTATAATAATAATTATTATAATCAAGGTTGCGGTCTTGATTATAATAATTGTTATCACCACCCGCGCAACCAATGTTCGTTTAATTATATAAATATTCATTTCAATACCATTTCCCCATGTAATGTGGTGTCTGTTCAGTAATGACAGATTGGGCATGGTTAGTTGGAACTTTGGGTCTAAATGGATGCCATATGAGCTCCACCTAAAGGAAAAATTGACTAACCAAGTTACATTAGTTAGTATATAACTGAAAATTGTGTGTAGTGTAGTGTGCGGCAGGATAGCTCAGTGGTTAGAGCACCAGATTCCGAAGCAGACGTGCCCAGGTTCGTATCCTGTCCGCGGCAAATTCTGGCCAGTACTTGATGAGTTCCCAATAAGGACGAAACCGGTCTACTGGATGAATTGCCTTTCTAAACTATACAATTCTTAGTTTATACTGACATATGTAAGTAATTAATGGGTCAGGTGATTATATCAAGACCGCAACCTTGATTATAATAATTGTTATCACCACCCGCGCAACCAATGTTCGTTTAATTATATAAATGTTCATTTCAATAACATTTCCCCATGTAATGTGGTGTCTGTTCAGTAATGACAGATTGGGCATGGTTAGTTGGAACTTTGGGTCTAAATGGATGCCATATGAGCTCCACCTAAAGGAAAAATTGACTAACCAAGTTACATTAGTTAGTATATAACTGAAAATTGTGTGTAGTGTAGTGTGCGGCAGGATAGCTCAGTGGTTAGAGCACCAGATTCCGAAGCAGACGTGCCCAGGTTCGTATCCTGTCCGCGGCAAATTCTGGCCAGTACTTGATGAGTTCCCAATAAGGACGAAACCGGTCTACTGGATGAATTGCCTTTTCTACACTATACAATTCTTAGTTTATACTGACATATGTAAGTAATTAATGGGTCAGGTGTTTATATCAAGACCGCAACCTTGATTATAATAATTGTTATCACCACCCGCGCAACCAATGTTCGTTTAATTATTTGCGACTCATGTCAAAATTTGCTAAATCCTAAATTACTTGTATCTGTGATGTACTAATGAAAAGTTTGCTTTGGACTGGAAATTGTGAAGAAAGGTTGATTTGTTAAACAGTAGGTCTGGACTAATATCACTATGAGCTAATATTTTTGCGTATTTATTACACCTGCATTGTAAATAATTAACAAAAACTAAAATGTCATTAAAGATATACAGGGGAGATGGAGGCTTAATTTGTGAAAACAATTTTCATGTGGTGGATTTACTAAATAAAACAATAAATGGTTAAAATGGAAACATTGCAAAATTTCATCTTGTCTTAGTAACCAGGTTCTTAATAAGTAATATTTAAAAAAAACAAAGGCCATAAGGTTTTATATCTTGTTTACACTTAAAAAAAGAGATCGGATGCAGGACCATATATAAAGTAGTGCAACCACAGAAAATATTTAAATACGTATTCAGTTCTTGAACAAATAAATTTTATTTATTTGATTTCAAGAAGAGAATATTGCAAGCAATAGCTTCGAAAACGCACATTTCCTATTCATCTGCCGAATTAAAAAAATTTAGCGGAAACATTCTTTGTTCAGAATTTGATTTTTGTGACTTATGATTTAAATTATGTGGAAGAGTTATCGAATTGTCCATGTTCGTTTAATCTTGCCTAACTTTTAACTCACTTCTTTCGGAATCTGCCAGTCATCCCGGCATAACCTACTGAATAGCTACGTCATACGTAGACATAAAAAAATAATTATCTGCTAGAATGCATTTAGCGCATCATTCGCATTAATGTTTAGTACGTGTTCGTATTACAAACTGACACTATTTTTGTAAATTAGGGTCAGCGTATTCACTGCTTCTTCATATTTTCCAGAAATTATTTTGGCTGGCCCGTTCAATTAAAAAGCAAAATTGAAATATATGATCCATTTTTAAGCATGATTTTATTGTCTTCCTGTTACCTTTTATGTTCCATTTTTGTATCAATATGGTATTTGGCATATTTGTTTGGTAAGAATTTTTTCTGAGCAATTTGATATTATAATTGATAAAGCGCCTATAACGGATTAATTTTTAGAAAATAATGACTGTGCTGTGATAATGGATGCACTAGCGAGATCATGACTACTTTGGGAATAATTTTCTCTTTGAACTGCTATCTTTATGTTTCAATATCACAAGATCGTGTAGAGTCAACGCGTTAGACTCTGTACTTTTATAATCGAAAAAGTATGATTATGGTGCTCACGGCTTTATAAATAATAAATGGCTGTAATCAATTTCTACAGATTCATCAAGAAAGATTATTTTACTTTTGGCATACCTGAGATATGCAATTGCATAATTAGTATTGCGCACATGGTAAAAGAATATTCAATTTGGACCAAAATGATAAAAAGAAATTCAGCATGAACAAAAGGTGTAACCTTAGTTCGGTTATCGCTGATTAATTTGAAAAAAAAATTCGAGTGAAATGTCGGTTGGAATTCCGTTAAACTGTATTTGAATATTAAAAGACATAACCCATTTATTTAGGACATTCTAAGATCAAAATTTATTCACGAAACGAAATCCAGGACTTAGTTAATTGTGTTGAAATCTTTCTTGACAGTATGTTTGCTTCCAAGGTAGTAGCTTGACTTATTATGATATGAACATTGAAGTTTAATACGCGTGTGACTGACGGTATTTATGCACAATTGTGCAACCGATTTGATTGAACTAAAATTAGTGTTTTTTAAGCTCGCAAACTTGTTGTAAAGAAACGTTTACAATGTCGTAAATTTTGGCCGATCGTGGCAATTCTAGTTTAGCTTGTATAGAAGAAATTTCAGTTTATTATTTTCAGCATAGTTGCTTCACCTACATCTTTAGTAGATGGTGACCTGTTAGCATTTAAATTTCAAAAATTAAATTTCTGATCAAGAACGGAATTTGGTCATTTCTTTCAATGAAGCAATTTGAATTTATAAGGATTGAATCTGTAATTACATTTGGATTTATCAATCCAATGTTTCTATTAATTCTTAATGAATTATTTCCATTTACGTGCACATATATTGCAAATGTGTATTGATTTTGCCTTATATTATAGTGCCATATGGCAGCTTGTAGGTCAGAATTTCTAAGAATGTGAATGTTGTCTATATTGGAAATTTCTAGCAAAACATAGCATATTAAACCTCCAGTACAGTTTCCGTATTGATATCTGTCGTTCATCTCTTAACCTTTCTGTGTTTTTTGCCTGATGGATAAAAACACTTATAGATAAATATTTATTCATTGGAGTTTTCTGAATATAAGTTAGAGGCATGCTCGTTATAACACTTTACTAATCTCATGTTGCCGGTATTCATCACGCGGCGATTAACAGCACATTTGAACGCATTATGCAATCTCGGAAGGAGAAATCTGGTATGTAATTCCTACGCGTCAATCTGGTTGCCCACATTTTAGGTCAAAACATTTCGGCTTCAATTGCAGTTTCATCAAAGCTCGGTATACTTTCCTAATACCATTGGTCGGAGATGAGCAGCACACGATGTGAAATCTCCGTGGATGTTTATTTATTTATTTCATACGTCATATAAAACGATTCTTTACACAGGTCTCATTATATCTGGATGTATAAAAAAATATATTAATTTATCGGTTGATGTAACAATGGAATGCAACTATACAGGACACCATGCACAAATTTGAATTAAGACATTTTTGTGTACTAGTAGTTAAATATAGCTTCAATCAAGCTATGGACCAGCGGAAACGATGAAGCGAAAATAGAAGATTTGTGGTAGTCTCACTTTAATGTATTTTTTAGATTCAACAATTATGCCGTGTTTGTATTTGTGCAACATACCAATTCTAACCAAATTGACCAACGAAGCTCAATTCCGTGTATATTTAGGTTTTGCTCAGGCACTTCGCTACTGTACCAAAGTAGCCAAAATCCCTGAGGATTACAAGCACTATAATCTTTTGTGTCCGTAAATACGTTTCCCAGCAAAAGACGATGTTAATGTAAAACGAACTCGTGTGCTATGTATAAGTGCAAAACTCGTCATAAAATTGCTCGCGCATCATTTAATAAAATGCAAAAAGCATAAATTTTGTAAAGATTAGCCGTGTTTTCGAACATGTTATGGGCATTTATATAAGTAAACGAAAATTGGTTGCGTGGGTGGTGATAACAATCACTATAATCAAGGTTGCGATCTTGATAAAAGCACCTGACCCATTACTTACTTACATATACCAGTATAAACTAAGAATTGTATAGTGTAAATTTGTTTTAGACCATGTAATCCTGTGCATATGATTTAATTTCTAAAAAAGCTGGATTATGATAATGAATCAATGCATTATTTTATTTCTTCCGGCAAAGTGAGTTGGATCCCTGCTGCGGAATTTTTCAGTGTTCACTATAAGCTTGTTAATTGACTGCGACTCAATAATGAACATCTAATCTATTATACTGTTCCCTTTTAAAGTTATCACTTGCATCTTCTCCGTCGAAAAAGACTCAGAACCTAGATTAGAACATTAAATAATGCTAATTAAACTTAAAAAAGAAGGCTTTTTGCAAAGGGCGTGCCTCTTTAGAAAATAAAATTTAAAAAGTGTGATTTAATGTAACCGTGTCCCATTGTTTGTGTCAACACTTTCATATTATCCTTTAAGCTATTCACTACTGCGGTTTCTTAACTCAATCCATATCCTTCTAAATGTTCTTTTCTGTTGTTGTTATCAGCATCAAGATTACCAAACGCAACGCATGCCCTTCCAAAAAGAAAGAAGACTTGGAAACTTCATTAATCCATCGATAGTCACGGCTGGGGCAACTTGTGCATTATTTATGAAAATTGTGAAGCGAATAACGTCAAACGTTGCCTACAGGTAGGCAGCGTCTTTCACATACCGTATTACTGCTTAACGGTGGTTTGAGAATCGGGCACAATTGTCGAGATAAGTTTAAACGGCTATTCATGTAAGCGATGGTCCTCACTCATTTTTAAATTAGATATAAATCCAATACGGGTTTTTGTTTAATTCCAGCAGCAGTTATTTTTGCCACAAAGAACTGAAATAATTAAGCTGTCTTGTATTACTTATTAGATAACGACCGAGGCATGGACAATTCAGAAGGCATGGCTTCGGTTTCCAATAAGATATTCTTAGCTTGCCGTTAAAGAGTTTGTGAATCTTACTTTAGTAAAAATTCGTACTTGTAACACACACATTCCCAAGCCTTATTTCCATTAGGCATGCTAGGCAGTGTTCAATCTCTGCTTGAATCAAAAAGCATATACAAAATTTCCTCAAATATGATATAATTCAGCAGGGGTTTTACCTGCGACTTGGCAATTAAGCGATCAAAAATTCTACTTTTGAATTCTCTTTAATATATATCGAGTCTGCTCAATTTATTAACGCTATGGATTTCGAGATAGGCTAAATATCTCAAAAATTGAGAATTGCAGCTGTTTCAATACCCGTAGGAATCCAAACTTGATCGAAATCAGAGATCATTCAATTAAATTTATGCTATGTATATTTTTATTCCAAGAACTAATATAAATGCAGATGTCTATTACATATTTGGTACGTATTATTCATACTATTATAACATTATTATAATATTATATATAGTATGTTCGCTTTGAAGTCGCAATGTCAAAGCCTTTATATGAAGTTATCTTCATTACAGATTTAATACACATTAGTGTAAACAATTTCTTGACATAATATATATTGGGAATACAGTAAATTACTAGCAACTAATGATGAGTCGACAGTGAACACAAAACATGTATTCATGATTTCAGACCTTTTATTCATGCTGAATTTACTATATCTCATTGGTCCTACACGAACTAATTTATTACTAGAAGCGCAATTTCAAATTGAAAACTGAAGTCGTCGATTAGCGAAGTGCTATAGTACTTACCACAGGCGTTCACTTTAAAATGCATCAAACAATTTGATATTCTACATTAATTGTAAAAAAAAACATTTTAAGCGAGATGAAGTCGACAAATATGTCAGTTTCATAATTTATTTGGAATTAGGAAGAAAAAACACATTTATAACAAGGTGGACAATGGCTATTTATTTCGATCAAAGGTGTAGCTATGGAAAGCTGCATTGCCCTTCTCCTGGCTTGTTTATACATGTATCATCTTGAAGACAACGAGCCTAAGAGGTATAATTGACAAATGCCCACTCTACTAAAGGCATGTAGATTATATAATATTGTTCATCCCAGAAAAAGCAGATCCATCCGAAATCCTCAATCAAGACAATGGGGCCGATCCAGACATCAAATTCATTCTAGAGGTAGAGAAAGACAATCGTTTTCTCTTCCTAGACATCTAATTCAATCGAGAAGAAAATGGGGCTTTAATACTGGCAATTCATAGAGAATCCACTTTCACCGGGCAATACATGCACTCCAGCAGCAGTGTGCCAAAATCCCACAAAAGAAACTTAGTAAAAAACCTAGCAAACAGAATCAGAAAGATCTGCTTTGAACACAAGATCGAGGAAGAATTGGGCTACCTCAGGAAAATTTTGCTAATGACCAATACCCAGCGCGGTTCATTGATGTCACCATCAGACATGGCATTTTTGAACTAGAGATGATACCGTCAAAAAGGGTTTCCTAAACTTACCACTTAGAGGTGACGTACTGACCTCATTAATTGCACTGTGGCTAAATAGAATAACTAAGGAGAATTTTCCCATTTTTAAAGTTAATATCACATTTAGCACACAGAGAATCATGAGGTTGGATGCCAATGATCAATTGCCAATTCTCTCCAAATCATTAATAGTCTACAAATTCTCATGTATGTGCGGTAGCACATATATTGGGACATACAAAGAAGCAATTGATAAACAGAATTCAGCAACATTTACCGCATAAATTTATTAAAAATGGCTTGGCACCGTCAGGAATATCAGCTATTTCCGATTATACGTTGGAAACGAGGCGCCAAGTCAATTTGAACAATTTATAAATTCTAAATTAAGCAAAATCAGAAAAATTATTACATATTTATGAAGACCATTATATAAAATAAAAAAAACACCTGGCCTAAATTATTATAAAAAAATTCTGGCCAGTACGTGATGAGTTCCCAATAAGGACGAAACCGGTCCAATGGATGAATTGCCTTTTCTACACTGCACAATTCTTAGTTTATACTGACTTATGTAAGTAATTAATGGGTCACGTGCTTATATCAAGATCGCAACCATGATTATAGTAAGTGTTATATATATTTGTGCGTGCAAACAGGAAATATCACATTAGATTATGTTTTCTTTGAAATCGGATAACTTAAATTCTGTACTTTTCATAAAGATTTACATAAATCATGCTTTTAAACATTATAGGAAGACAAATTTAAAGCCTAAAATCCTGCAATTGCTTTTGTACTTCAACTGTATGTTACATAATGCAATATTCAAATTTATGTATCGTGTATTAAACTAACTGGCTGGCTAGCATTTAATCAAAGTGTTCAGAAGAATAATAGTTATCAGACCTGAAATGCCTCCGTACATTATGTCATAAATATTTTTGCTATCTTTGTTATACTTACACGGAGACATAAAAAATTTTAAAGTGCTATAAATCTTCTTTGATTTGTCCAATAAACATAAGATTTGTTCGGGAATTTAGATATTAAGTGACATTCCTTATAGCTTGGCAATTAAATCAATAAATTTGTATTACTTGCGATGAGAGCTTTTTCATTTCCTTTTTAAATTAGAATGTGCAACAAATATCCTGTTTTATGCTAACTTTCCATTTTTTTTCAAGCATCAAACTGACATGAGACTAATTATAGCACCGTACAGCCAGAAACAAGATCGATATTTTACTCTCAATAGGTATTACCTCGAAGTTTAGACAACTGAGACGTATCTTTTAGTAAAAAACTGGTTTAGAGACACCCTTTGCCGTTAACATAAAATGACATACCTATGTGAGCAAAACATTAATATATATATATATATATGAGAGAGTATATATATATATATATATATATACGTCATGTGCTATACCAGACGACCTATGCATCGTTTTGTGCTCCCAGCATTGAAAATTGTTACCAGCTCTTGAGGAGTTCCTATTAACAACAAAAAATGGCTTCTTGATGAATCGCATTCATTACCTTTTGAAATTCTTAGTTTATACTGACAATATATATATATATATAACAAACATCTCGCCATTAAACTTCAATACAATAAAACTTTTCGAAGTGACAAATTAATTATTCTATAATATCGGAATGGAAATGAATACTTTAAACTTCGGGTCTTCAGAGAGGCCAAACAGATTCCACCTGAAATATAGACCAATACAAAAGTTGGTATATGACTTCAAATTGCGTGTAGTGGAGTCACAAATGTATGAGTGGTAGACTCATAAGCACTTGTGCTCCGATACGAAAATTCTAGCAAGTACTTTACAAGTTCCGAATGGGTATGAAACCTGTCTGATGCACAAATTGTCTATGCTAACTTGTGCATCGTTTGGTGCATACACACACATTATATTTATACATATATATATATATATATATATATATATATATATATATATATATATATATATATATAGAGATATGAGTATATATATATATATATATATATATATATATATTACAGTGTATTACTGAAGAAAAAGACATTAATAACAAAGTGGATAATGGCCATTTACTTCGAGAATACTAAACATCGCCCTACAACCTTTCATTTATATACATTCCGGGTTTTCAATTGATTTTGGGGGTGGCAACAAATTTGACTCGGTTTTACTTCTAACTCTTGTTTTGGCTGATTAGTAAGTGTGTATGCATTTATGTCTGTGTTTGCCTTTTTGCATCGAATGGTAACCCAGAATGTATATAAATGAAGGATTGTATAGTGAAGTTTAGTATTCTCGAAATAAATGGCCATCAACCACTTCTTCGTTAATGTGTATTTCATAATAGATTAATTATCTATTAATTTATTTTCTGTCACAAGGTCTAATTTGAACCACGGGGTATTTGCTCAATACACAATAGAACAAACCGTATTAGTTTGTTAATATTTAAATCTAGTGTAATATTTAGTTCGTAACAAATAAAGGCATTTCAAAATGAACAGTTACTTTTTTAATATGTATTGTACTACTACTATCTATTCATTTTTATGTCAATTTCGCATTTATTTTTTCAAAAATAATTATTCTCGTGCTTTGCCAAAATTTAATTATTATTTATATATGTTTAATTTTACTTGTGTTGAATGAATATTTTTATATTTAAAATATACTCGGTTGATTTTTGAACGATGGTCTTTTTTAGTGTACATTTGCATGTTCATCTACTCATTAGTAAATCCGTCATTCAATCATTAATTTAAGCATTTAGCAACCACTCTTTAACTCTTAAATCTGAGGCGATAAAGTTGTTCTCTGTTTACTTATTTCCATTTGGAATATTGAGTTTCTTTTCATTGTATCACGTGTTGGATCGAATTGTGCTGAGGTATTTGATTTCTATTCGAATTTATTTTCTTGCTAAACTATCGATCCATCAAGTGCCTTAATTAGTAAAAAACATTATTTATTTTCTTTGTTTGGATTCATTCCGCGTAAAGTTTAATAATACATTGTCATAACCCTCCGTTTAATCCAACTCGCTTTGTCCAGTCTTTTACAGATATATTAGCCATCATATTTTGACCTGTAAGTCAATTATTCGTCTATTAAAATAAAAAGTACTGCGTATTATTCTCGTGTCGATTATGCGTTCATTTACTCTGAATAGTCAGTTTTATTTACTAGTAAGAGTTTTCATTAATGCATTTATTAAATTGCATTTATTCCGCCTGTATTATTATGGCGAACTCTTTAGAAAACTTAATTCGGCCACTCAACTAAAATCAATAAATCAATTGGAAAAACTATATTTATTATATTCGCAGTATGAAAGTGCTTTGGCAATTATTTAATTTGCTCATTCTCTTTTTCTGTTTATTCTTCTTTCGGACGCGGACCTAAATATTTACTTACGCATGAACATCAATTTTGTCAATTTGTGTTAGATAAAATAATTTTGCACAAGAGAACAACTCTTTATTTTAATATATATCTAAAGAAATTGTTTGAACTATCAATTACTGATATCACGGCATATTTGTAAATTGCGGAATTGAATTTTGTAGTATGATATGTTGAAATGCGTCAATACGCCCTACTGGTCTTAGTTTTGTCATTAATGTTGTTTATTAATTTTCAGAAGTTTAGTGAATTAATAAAAATTTTTCAGATAGAGTAAGGATCTGCTGGAATGACAGTTGCTCAGGAAAAAACATGCCTTTGCCAGTATAAACTTAGCCATGAATAGTGTAAAAAGGGCATTCCGTCCAGTTGACGATTGGTGGATTTTTAGATTGGTGTTTTATACAGATCAAACTGTAATTCAAAGCAGAAACAGGTGAACCAGATAAAATCCCGTTTTATCTATTCTCAGTATACAGTTTATATTGATGATAGTTGAATATATATATATATATATATATATATATATATATATATATATATATACACATAAAAAATATGTAAAGGTGTATTGAAAATTTGATAATCTCTATTTTGATAAAATTTTGTTCATCTCCAATATTATGCCATTTGTGTCATGTACAGATTTTGTATATCAAAATATTTATTTTTATAGATGCATATTTTTAGTATAATCAGAATATTGCAGAAAGTAGCAAATGAAATTTATCAAGTAGTCAGGTTTCGTTTATGTTGCGATCTCGTCAAGTAATCGCCAGAATTTGCTGTGACCTAGGCACATACTTTCCGTTTTCTTGCTCTGCCCATTACACCACTACACGTTGCTTTCAGTTATATTCCATCTTTTGCTTTGGTTAACCTTTTAGCATAAATTTGAAACTATTCAACTCCGATCTGTCATTATAGAACAGAGAATATGCCAATTTACAATGTGATAATTAATTAATGCTTTATGTTGGAGTATTAGTAATAGATTTTTGGTAAAATATACTAAAAATTGAATAAGGCAGCAAATAAAATTCCCAATTAGATGGATTTTGTTCTTATTGGAAACTCCTAAATAAAAAACATAACAAACTAATAAATTTTTAATATAACTGAAAAATGCATGTAATATACAGTAATTATATTGCTGGGCATATTGTCCCAAAATCAGAAAAATACTTATTCCAATTCGAGTCAAGATCGTGGCAATTTGTGGGCAAATCTTGCCGAGATCCCAATAAGGACGAAACTCGATTACTGGGTAAATTGCCTTTGATACCTTGAGCAATGTTTATTTTATACTGTAAAACATATAGCCAGAAAAAGAAACACAATGAAAGAATTTAGTTAATGTAGAGATACTGCTAAGACTGTATCGTTCGAAATCAGAAACTTGCAATAGCGTTCTTGTGTGTCAGTATAAGCTAAATATTGCGTAAAACGGCGAAGGCACTTCCTTCAGTATACAAATGTTTCATTATTTGGAACTCTTCATGTACTGACCAGAAATTGCGGTGTATGGGTCTCGAATCCGGGCCCATTTTTCTTTGGAGTTTAATACTCTAACCATTGTGCCACTCCTACCACACTGAACGATCATATATTAAATTATGCGTTTTGTTAATAATTTCCTTCAGTTGGAGCAAATGTTGAATCTCTTACAACCTAAAGTTCAAACTAGCAGCCCTCAAACTGTCATTACAATACAGATAAAATACCACCTAAGGAGGTCACATTTAATTGAAGACATGACATAATTCGATGATATATATTTGTCGATATATATTAAGCGTTGAATGTGTTTGTAAAAACAATGCATTCTAGAGACCGGCTTTGCCATTGTCGAGAACACATAAAGCATTGGAGAGTTGAAAATATTTGTTAAAAGAGATAAAGCATAGATTCATAAATCAAATAGAAATCCCACCATAAATCTTAAATCATTATTGCTTTCCCAAGTTACACGTTGTCTGTTCTACAATGCAAATTGGGGATAGCTAGTATGAAATTTACGTCGAAAAATATATCACATAGGCTTCACTTGAAGGAAAGGTTATTTAAAATTACAAGTTAGAAAATAAGTAAAATTTGCTTTTAGTATAAGGCAGGATTGGTGTGGATATTGGAATCGCAGGCTCTGAACCACACGTACCAATGTTCGAGCCTTGTCCACGAAACATTCTGGAATTAATTTACGAGAACAAAAAAGGTCTACTTGCTGAATACTTTAAAAAAAATAGGAAATGCTTAATTATTACTGAATAATTTATGCATGCCTATATGTAGCATGGCCACTATCGTCCAGGATACAAATCCCTGTTTGAACGCCAGTTATGAGCGCTCTTATTATGCAGCCCATAATTTCTCGTTATAGCGCAGGAAAAATAAAAAATCGTTTCACATATAAATTGTTTACTGAACGAAAGTCTGATTATGTAAAATTATTGTCTTTTGAGAATAGTTCTGAAAATAAAAATACATTCAGAAATATAAATGTTATTCACCAGGTACTCATGCCAAACTTTAACCAGCTCGCTTCCGGTTAAATTAGTTTTCGAATAAATAAGTGAATAATTAAAACAATCAAAATGACTCTTCCAGAAAAATGATCTCATTTATGAAAATAAAGACTAGACTTAAATGAGTATTACGAAAATCAATAATTATGACTAATTTATTGAAAATAGCGTTGTGTTCATTCAAGATTAAATATATCCTTAAAAGTGGCCGTGCGATATATGTTTCCAATATAAATTAAACATTGCATAAGTTAGCGAAGGCGAATCATTAAGTAGACTGTTTTCAACATTATTCAGAACTGGTTAATTGATTTCCAATATTTTCAGCGACCTAGGCGTAAATCGAGGAATATTTGCTATTAAGATGATCATTCATACCGCGGCACCACTCCTGCAGCAAACTAAATAAACTTTTCAGTCATAATCAAACTTATATTTTTGGTCAGCCTATATATATATATTTACCCTCCAACAGTCCCACATTTATTGACAACATACATAGTATGTTTGATGCGTAGAGCTGACTTCTATCGATGAGCACACAAGAAGCACGATACACTTGTGGCCGTTTGATTATACTTTTGTTCATACTGTCTTTGGCACATCTTTCTGTCCCTGTTTAAACTTTTTTGTTACGTTTTACACAACAACTATTACCTAACTTTAACTATGTTATTTTTCCGAAATCAAGGAATTAAAGAAATTACAAAGTTTCGATTCAGTCGTTAGTAACGAATTGATAGTTTGCATCAAACACCGTTTAACCAACCGAATTAAGAATAAATGTAAATGATTTATGGCATTGACTTTCGCTATTTCATCTAATCTTGAAATATTACGAAAACAAATCCGTTAATGTCTGCAAGCCTACGAGGTTCTATTATTTCATCATCTGCGAAGGTAGCTTTGCATCTACCTTTGATATCTGGTATCCTGAAGCCAGTTGCATGCCTCTACAACAAAATAATTTTATACAGAGAAAAGCAAAAGTATTTATTATTTGACGACAAATAAAATGTTCTCACATTAAGGGTGTACGTTTAGCAATTACGTGATGATTAAAATAATGCAATTACATGCCCACTTCTACTGGTTATATGATTTTTGAAAATTTGAATTCCAAAAAATGATATAATTTAATTTTATGCGAAGACAGAAAACGAAACAATGGAAGCCAGAAATTTAATTTTGGTAATTACAATTCTCATGTATTAACCATAACTGATATCAATTGACCGAATAATGTTAATTACCTTATGTCATTTATTTATACATAATCAAATATATACATAGATACATGTAAAACATGATTGCAATATATTATCTGTGATAATATTGATTCTATATTCTGTCAAAATGTATAATTATATATATATATATATATATATATATATATATATATATATATATATATATATATAAAGTGTTATTTTGAGATACAGTTTAATTCGTTCAGAATTGAGCTGGTAAGTCCATCGCTCGTACCTCAAATGAATTTCTCCCATTTAAAATAACTGAATTGGATTTATTCCGTTTGGGACCTATAAAAATCGGAACCCATTGTAAATTATTAATAAAGATATGTTTTTAAATAACAAACAAACATGTATAATTAACGAATACATAACAAAATATGAAATAAATAAATAAAAGAGTTTTTCAGCCTAATGATCTTACTTTGGAGACAGACGAGTGCGGCTAACAAAGGTGAACGGCAAGGAGAAGGGAGGGGGCAAGGGATGAGAGCACTCTAGACACGTACGTAAACGGCGCTTTTTTAGAACAAAAACTACACATTCCTTATTTCATATGAAAGAAAAATATTTTTAAAATGCACATCACTTTAAATTTAAACTAATTTGGCATCATCTTGTCCTCTGCTGCAGTGTAAGTCCTCCGTGGCATTTTCCTCCAAAATAGGCCCGTTTCATTGCAGTTGAATACCTGTTGCGGGATGTAGCCTTCCTTCGCAACAAGTGCAGCCGACATTTGGATGTGCGTATCGGCTACTTTCACGTCCGCACTTTCAGCTTCGCCATGCCTGACCAATGAATGGATGCCAGTTCTTTTCTTAAAATTATCAAACCAGCCATGGCTTGACTTAAACGCTACTTCTGATGCGTCTTTAGAAGTTGATGCTTTTTTCTTCACTAACTCGGCATAAATACTCCGTGCCATCTCGCTTATTACCATCTCCATCAGTGTATCTCCTGCCAACTTCTTTTCTTTCATCCACACGAGCAGAAGCTTCTTCATTTGCTCGTGGATATTTGTCCTTAATTGGGAAAGAATTGTGGCTACTTTTGCTGTTGTAGCACTTTTGAGGGCATCCAATTCTGCTTCAATATCGTACAAATTGTCGATGTACTACGGTCATAGATCTTTGCGAGTTCAATCAGGCAAATATCAAGCAAAAAAGTCCACAGCGCACAAGATACACTTCAATTCAAACCGGTATACACGTGCGAGTGAGCTAGAGATTCTCTAGGTTGATACTCGAACCTGTGCACCAACTTGCGGGACGCTCCGAAAACACGGCTCCTATTTCAGATTTGGGCTCTTATCTTGAAAAAATATATGGCCCGAGCTCCGGCTCGAATCTCAAAAAACTCTTACGTTAGGCTTATCGTATCTCGAGGTACCACTGTATATATGCATGTATTAATGTATCTCTATCCACCTAATGAATTATTGCGTAATAATAAAAGTATGTCTGGGCTCTGTCTATGTTAGTAATTTGTAGACAGTAAATATTATACCATATATAAAATGAAAACAATTTAGCTTATCGACATTCTTCAATTATTTGAATTCAATAAGATAGAATAGATAAAATTTTATCGCTATTTAATTGAATCTCGCTGGATTTAGGCTATAGACTAACGCAATTAAAACAGAATTAAGATTAATCAAATCGTTAAATTTTTCGTATTTAATGAAGTATAAATGCATAAAGCTGCAAAATATTACTTCTAATACATCAACTGAAATGAATCATTATACGAACATTGGTTGCGGGGGCGGTGAAAATCAAAGTTGCGATCTTGATATAAGCATCTGGCTCATTAATTAAATACATGTCAGTAAAAACTAAGAATTGTATAGTGTAGAAAAGGAAATTCATCCTGTAAACCGATTTCGTCCTTATTGGGAACTCATCAGAATTATCGAGCCCTTTCCGCGGAAAATTCTGGCCAGTACATGATGAGTTCCCAATAAGGACGAAACCGGTCTAATAGATGAAATGCTTTTTCTACACTATACAATTCTTAGTTTTTACTGACATATGTAAGTCGTTAATGGGTCAGGTGCTTATATCAACATCGGAATCTTGATTACTACAATTGAAATGAATCATATTGGATAAGCTAATTTTGAGTTTTATTGTACCTAGACATGTATTCCAAGTAATATTCGTTTCGTCTAGTCTTTACACGACAAATGATAATTATTAAAAAACTATTTGATATAGTTTAATTTATTGAATATTCAATTTAATATAAAGTTATAGAAAACTAGAAATAATAAACTGTTTCTTTCTCCAAAGTGTGAAACAATTGATTGGCGTCGTGATATAAGGCGGTATAATCATTCATTCATTCATTCATTCATTTATTCATTCATTCATTCATTCATTCATTCATTCATTCATTCATTCATTCATTCATTCATTCATTCATTCATTCATTCATTCATTCATTCATTCATTCATTCATTCATTCATTCATTCATTCATTCATTCATTCATTCATTCATTCATTCATTCATTCATTCATTCATTCATTCATTCATTCATTCATTCATTCATTCATTCATTCATTCATTCATTCATTCATTCATTCATTCATTCATTCATTCATTCATTCATTCATTCATTCATTCATTCATTCATTCATTCATTCATTCATTCATTCATTCATTCATTCATTCATTCATTCATTCATTCATTCATTCATTCTTATATTCCTCCATTCATTCATTCATTCATTCATTCATTCATTCATTCATTCATTCATTCATTCATTCATTCATTCATTCATTCATTCATTCATTCATTCATTCATTCATTCATTCATTCATTCATTCATTCATTCATTCATTCATTCATTCATTCATTCATTCATTCATTCATTCATTCATTCATTCATTCATTCATTCATTCATTCATTCATTCATTCATTCATTCATTCATTCATTCATTCATTCATTCATTCATTCATTCATTCATTCATTCATTCATTCATTCATTCATTCATTCATTCATTCATTCATTCATTCATTCATTCATTCATTCATTCATTCATTCATTCATTCATTCATTCATTCATTCATTCATTCATTCATTCATTCATTCATTCATTCATTCATTCATTCATTCATTCATTCATTCATTCATTCATTCATTCATTCATTCATTCATTCATTCATTCATTCATTCATTCATTCATTCATTCATTCATTCATTCATTCATTCATTCATTCATTCATTCATTCATTCATTCATTCATTCATTCATTCATTCATTCATTCATTCATTCATTCATTCATTCATTCATTCATTCATTCATTCATTCATTCATTCATTCATTCATTCATTCATTCATTCATTCATTCATTCATTCATTCATTCATTCATTCATTCATTCATTCATTCATTCATTCATTCATTCATTCATTCATTCATTCATTCAGTCATTCATTCAATTATTCATTCATTCATTCAGTCATTCACTCAATTAATCGAGCATTCTTTGAGGATTTTTTTATTTCATTCATTCGTCTGCTCATTCTTTGACCGTTTGATTTACTGGTTCACACCTTGATTTTATGTTTTTATATTTATTTAATTTTTAATTCGTACCTTAAATCGTTTAAAATTTATTACCTTTAGTCGTTGATTCTCCCTTAGTAATTATGCTTTGCGTTGTACTTTCATTTTTTCTCTAATTTTTAAAATTCTTTGTTGCTCTTTTATTTAAATCAGTCTTCCTTAAATTTTATGATAAACACAATCTTATCCTCTTTTATAACATATAATCAATTAATATTCTGGTTTGATCTTTTTCTCTTATTTTTATTGAAATTTTTCTTTTCATCTAGTTTTTTCACTATGTAAATACTCTTGTCGACACTATATTATTTATCTTAAAAATACTTTAACCCAATTTGTTTACTTATCTGTTCAAACAGGTGGAATTTGCTATCTAGCGTTACATTCTTCGTGTTCTCCTTGGTTCTTTGCCATATTTTTCTGGTTAGCAGAAATTTGCTTATTTCAAATCAAAATTTACCAATTCTGGTCTTTTATAAGTACATTATGAGAAATAGTTTCACGTTTACAATTGTGCGTTTTTCATACTGATATTTTACTTTCTGTAAACGCCTTTAGGCATTGAACAAATTATAACTTACCGCTTTATCAATTTCTGCTTTAAATTTCTATACAATAAAATTCTCTTAAACACTGTTATGTTAACATTTATCAAGCTAACACGTTTTGTCCCCTCCAATAGTTTTCCGGAACGTGCACAAGAAATGAATTGAACTGTTCGGCTATTCTAATTTTCAAATTATTATCCTATTTGAGAAGGAAAACTTCATTCACTTCAAACCCCGGTAGTAACAACTTATTTGAATAATGTTGCAAAATATTAGAGAACAACTCGCCAACTTCATTTTTGTGCATTTAATTATTATCAATATCTCGTTATGACGTTTTGCTTCTCCAATTGAATTTGTGCTCTTATTTACGAATAATCAAACTGTCTTTGCTATGTTTAAACACTCGATTCTTCATTAAGATAGAAATGTTTGAACATTTTGGCATGCAAGATTCGTCTTGTGCATTGTATTGCATATTGCTCTTTTATTTTTATAAATGAGTACCGGTGAATCTAAAGCGTGCGTTTGTAGAAAATAGGCGTCATGTTGTTATACTTAGAATTTCCTAAAGTTGGCATATTGAGGTTTAAACGCGTATATTTATATCGCCTCTAACAAAAAAATTGAACGTTGAATCTTTTATGCTGATAATCGTAAAAATAAGTCCATGTGTACAATTTTGGTTAAATTTCATAAATAAAAGTCATCCCTTTCAAGCCTAAAAACACTATTACTTTAATCTGCATTATATTATATAAATCAAGTTTCCGATCTTGTTATAAATACCATTCTCATTATATTTATACACTTGTCAGGATAAACAAATAATTGTATACAATAGAAAAGATAAATCATGTAGTAGACAAGTTTTGTTCTTATGGGGAACTCTTCCCGTACTGTCATAAAATTTTCTACGAACAGGGTTCGAACTAGGTTAGTCTGTTTCAGAGTCTGTTGCTCTAATCTGCATTATAAATTTGTTTTTATAACGATAGGCGTCCGAAAAATAAGTCTACATTTTTATATTGTACTATGCATTGCGCGTTTAAATGAAATACAAAACCATCGTTATTCGACGTAAAAGTCGAAATAATCAAGTAGCAGGTTTCAGGCCTCTTTTAATATATGCCTCAGCAAATTATTATTATATGTCTATCGAATGAATAAGTGTTTATATATCTGTTTCTAACTTCGATTAATATGATGTGCTTGACTATTTTCCTTGGATTGTTGAAAAAATTAATTATTTTAACATTGTTAAATTAACTTAGCTCATATTGAATGCTTTTAAAAAAACCAATTTACTTTCTTATTGTCTTATTTTATTTTCAAAGTAACATTAGACCCTCTATGACATACATTTACGGTCATTTCTTTAGTTTTATATATTTATGGAACAAAAGATTTTCATTTTGTACTTGCAGTTCTTTTGTGCTTAAATAAATCAACTTGGATTCTTCCCGTATTTTCCATAAAAATGGTATTGTGAGTGATGCAGAAAAAGTGATGTAATGGATAAATGTATCTATAGATAATGTTTTATTGGATTCATTAAGGAAACTAAATGTAAGTTGACACAAACTTATAATCAAAAATTGTTGTGAGTTAAAGTGTCAACAAATGATTATTATCTAAACTTTCATTAATTACACTAATATAATAATTAGCTTTCTACAATTTTCGCTCCTAAACATGTGAAATAATTAATTTCCTTCTCGTACAGCGGATACCATTGATGAATATTTTTAGAATATATGCATTTATTTTATTTTATTTTTATTATAAACAGCGCCCACATTTGTGCCTCTCTTACGTCAAAATTGGCTTCCATAATTAAATTAGAACTATTAACAGGTAAAATATATGAAATAACTTTAATATTAATACGTTATACGAAGCTTAGCACTCTTAACAATTTGATACACGTGACCTTTTTTATCATGCACTAAAAGTCAGTGGTACAAATTAACCTTCGCGTAACATGACTATAAACTTTTTGAAGTAAATCACGTTATGTAAAATCAAAATTAGTAATGAATCAAATTCAAAAATAAATTCATAATTCCAATTTTGCATAAAATTGAATGTAAAACGTAGATTTTGTTGAATCTGCATTGGCTGAAATTCCATGCACAGGTTTGTAATTCCCCATATATCTGCAGGATAAGCAAAAAAACACCGACATCAATCAATCTGTGATGACAGCTTTAAAAAACCAGATTTAATAGTATAATTCAGTTTAAAATGAAAAATTAGAGAAAAACGTTTGTCAAACTTTTGTTTCTTGAACTCAAGTTTTTACGGCGATGATGTTACTAACCAGTTGGTTAATATTTCAATATCTGCTTTAACTTCACTTTGTTTCTCGCACATGAAAGTTTGGTCCATTAGTTCAGGATGCCATAAATAATCTCGTTAGTTGCTTCTATTTGTGTTTTTATTGTTCATTGTGTATGTTCTAAGACTTCTTGATAACATCATGTGCAAAGTTGGAAAACACTTATAAAAAAGATTTTATACCAAATAAGATTTCTTGCAAATGGACAAACACAGATTTAAAGCAATGAAGCCATTAAGTGGAAAACCAAAAAGATGTGATCAAGATGCCAAAAGGAGCAAAAATACCAAGCGTAGGTTTACGCCAAAGCCATTTGTGTATTATACCGAATCAGCTAAATAATTACAAGTACTTTTCATGAAAAGCAGAAACACTTCAGTAATTAATGTGAGATTGGTGCTTATCTCAATCTCACAAACTTGATTTCAAAATTTTTTGTAACCAGCCACGCAGTCAATGTTTATGTAATTGTCCAATCTGTATACATGTTTTGAAAGCTGTAAACAGCATTTTTTCTTGACTGCACAGAAATGTTGATGCCTAAATTCATAATCTGCAGGACTACTATGTGTGAGAGTACCATAAATAATTTTCAAAAATACATTTGCTGTTTTCACTCGTTAATCAGTTGGTCATCAATCTATGATTATGACTATATAAATTAGAAACAAAAGAGTGCGTGCGATAGATAATTGCTTTTATATGCTGTACGACACGTTTGAACAATGGTTGGGTACATATACATTAAGCGATCATAATGTACACGCTCGGTTTTTATCTTGAAATTAACACCAATTCCATGATATAGATATCCATTTATCAGTATAAACATAGCATTGTATAATATAGAAAGTTAAGTTCATCCAGTAGCCCGCTTAAGCCCTTATTGTGAACTTTTCATCCACTGTCCCGAATTTGCCGCGGACTTGGCTCGAACATGAAACGTATGCATCGGAATCTGCGCTTGTTACCACGTAGATTTCATGCTGCATACAACATTAATAAAATAACTGTTATCACCAGCCGCGCAGTCAATAGTTGTTTAATTGTACAAATCTTACAATCAGTTCTATCTGCACAGATAGTGCATTGTCTATTGCATAATGATAGAGTGGGTGATGCTAGTTGTAAATTTATTCATAAAGAGGGGCGCTACACAAACTGCATCTGAGAAAAGGACTATCGAAGAAATATTAGTTAGTATATAACTGTGTATAGTGTGCGGCAGGGTGGCTCAGTGGTTAGAGCAAAAGGTAACGACGAACGAAACTCTGGATCGTACCTGAAGTGTTCCAAAAGAGAACTAAAATCTTCTACTGGACGAATTAACTTATCTATATTATACAATGTGTTAGTTTATTCTGAACATGTATACACGCATAAAAATTTGATTTCTCATTACGGCCGCTAAGGTAAAATGGGATATTGAATTTATTTACATTCTATATCCTGTGATTGTCATTAAGGTAAGAAAAACTCTAATTTTCTAATATAATATAGAGGAACGCCAAAGAAACTTCAAGTATTTGCTGTTGTAAATTTTTGGTAATTTTTTTCAGAATTATACTTTATGAAATAAGAACTTAAGATAATTTATGCAAACCTATTTCATTAACGTCAAAATAACAACATTTCTGTGGAAAATTCCCATAGAATTTTAGGTGCTCGAATTAGACCTACCAAACAATGAAGACTAGTTTCATGCATTTTACAAAAAATATATCAGAATTCACAGTTCTGAAGGCTTTCTTTCCTTAATAGTGCTTATAAAATGAAAAAAATTGTCAGAGCCATTTTGACATTCCAGGATATGGTATTGCGTTTCCGATTCTGTGATACCGCTTCTGTCTCGATTCATTTAAAAAACCATGGGCTCGTTCACGCTTGCGGTCAACATTTTATGTGTTCAATATATATTTTTAGTGTAATTTATTGAAAGAATAGATTTCTTGTCCATGGAAATTATTATCAACATTTCACTTTACGCGTTATTACATCACTTGTAATGTCCTCTATGATAATCATACGGCAGCCCATGACACTAAAATTCTGTTGAAATAAAACGTTTGCTCACCAGGATATACTGTAAAAGCAAATCTATAGCAGAAATTTATGAGTCCAAGATTCGAACTGTACAATTATATAGTAGGAGCTTAAGTTCAAATAAATAATTTATATTTGCGAATTTGTGGACAATCACGCAGAAATTTTATAGAAGGTTTTCATTACAATGCTAGAAAATTTCTTAAATGATACCGAATGGAATAAGCTTACTTTCACACGTTTTCAAGTATATACATACGTATTTTCAGAAATTGATTCAACAAACGAAATTTTCAAAGTAGATCAAGTAAAACTACGCGAAAACAGTTTATTTCAGAAAAATAAATAATGTAAATTCGAAACAAGAAAATTCAAAAGGAGACAAAAACATATTCAGGCTTCTGCATAGTGGGTCAAACAGAATTTCAATTTGTATTAAAGTTTCGCTGATTTCCATAGGGCTTCGTTAAGCCAAGGAAATAACTGATCAATTATGCAATTTTTAAAGCTTACACAACTTGAAAAATAAGTAGCAGTGAATAAATGCAGATCTTTCAGTTAAAGCAATAGAAGATAACAGAAAGCCGTTTTGAAGAGAAAATAAGTTGCTAATAGTTTAAATCAAGTTGGCGAGCTTGAAATAAACACCAATCCCATTGTATTTAACCAGTCGTCGGACAACATAGAAAAACTACTGCCAGTCGTACGCACTGATGTGTTTCGACCTTCCATGACCATTGTCAGAGTACGACGGCAAACTGAATATCGAGGATCAAACCGCGTTGAATATATAGATATGCGTCTCTCACCACTAGCAGTCTAGCATGAATTGAACTTCAACTGGAAATGTCGACCGCACAATTTCTATGCATTCACGAACATTAACTGTTTGCAGCTTTCGCCACATATACAAATATAGTCAATGCAATTTAAAAATAATTGAATGCGCGGGTAGAGGTAAAAATTCTTTAAATTAAGTTTGCGAGCTTGAAGGAAATACCAATCCCATTGTATTTAACCAGTCGTCGGACAACATAGCAAAACTACCGCCAGTCTGACGACTTTCCATAATCATTACCAAGGTACGATGGTAAACTGACTATCGAAGATCGAACCACATTGAATATATACGGAAATTAGAGTTAGATATGGTGTTTATATCAAGTTCGCAACTTTTATTTAAATAATTAATATCACCACTCGCACAATCAATAATAGTTTTATGCTAAAAATCTTTCCGTTTAATCTCACTATCCCAGGCAGCATATGGTTTTTTCTAAAGTTCCAATTAGCCACCCTTAATCTGGCAATAATAGCAGATGGTGGACGCCTAATAGGAATTTTATGTGTAAAGAAATGCCATTTAGGATCAGCCTAAAGAATAAGAAAGGCAAAATCGTAAGTATGTATCTATGTAATGTACAGCATGAAGACCCAATGGATAGTCGCAGTCTCTGGAGCAAATTTTGTCATGTTGGTGCCCTGACAACTGCAAAATCTTAGGCAGCAATTTTAAAGATGCCCAAAAGATTGGGTCGGTCTACCGCATGAATTGTCTTAGCTACCTTACAAAAGGCTTAGTTTAAACTGACAAATGTACATATAATGGGATTAGTGCATATATCAGGCTCGCATCTTTGATTTAAATAACTGTTATCAACACCCACGCAATTAATGTTATCTTAAGAAATAGCATTGCTCAAATAGAAGGACAGTCTCCATAAAATGTACTCGAAATTATATATCAGTCCAGCATTTTCAGAAGAGAAACATAACAGCATAGTATGGCCTCGGATTTGGAGAGCTCCGTGGTAAATCCAGAGCACGAACAAATTATTTATTATTGCAGAGTTCTGGACAACGTGGATTCATTAACCTGGCTTCCAGATAGAGGAGCGTATTCACAGACATAGCCCTAATTAACATTGCAAAGCATTTCGTTGGAATGTCGCATTTTCCACAGGACAAAACATTTTGTATATGGACGTAAGTGTAAAAAATCTTACTATTCACATATCAGTGTGGTGTGTGCTCAGGTGTGCGTGAATTGTATTTCATTCTTCATCTGTCTACATACTATGTGGCACAAATGCTGATCTAACTGTAGATAAATTAAATGAAGGTTCCAGTGGAATTTTGTGATTCACACTGGGTAAAATAAGACTGGTGGTCGTTGTAATATAATCTACGTCAACTACGAAAATCTGAACGCCAAAGCGAAGCGCTATCTCTCTCTCTCTCTCTCTCTTTTATGGTATTCATTATCTTTTCACAGTTTTTCTGTAAGTGAATGTGCCTGTTATTCTTCTTAACTACACAACTATTCACAGTATGTTTTATTTTGTCATTAGGTTTATGTTTAACTAAACATTAACGTGGGAAACCGTTGATCATAAGAGTGTTATGCACACAATCAAATTTAATCTGCAAACTGCCAAATGAACAACTACGCTATGTCCTATTACACGACGTCTTAACTAAGCCAATTTGCATTTTGACATGTGGACACTGCGATGTCCATATTTTCATATGGTAGACGGATCTGTACTATTTGTCGTCAGTCCTACGCTCGAGCAACAAATCAAGAAAGGGCAGGCTAACTTTCTCTCTTTAGTTTTGATTACAAATCGAATTTTCCAAGGCAATTCAGTAAATTTATTAACTAGTTCCTCGGCATGTGCACAGCTATCACGGACGAAAACGGTATCATCAACGTAGCGGTGGCCTAGTTTAACTTTACTCAATACATCAAAGTTGTTGTATTCCGACATACACATGAAAAATCGACCATGATCGTAGCCAAAGTCACACCGCATACTAGACCATATTTTTTAACAATAATTGATTGCACGGGTGGTGGCAAATATTCTTTAAATCAAAGTTGCGAGCTTGAAGTAAACACCAATCCCATTGCATTTAACCAGGCGTCGAACAAAACAACAAAACTACCGCCAGCCGCAACGCACTGACGCGTTTCGTCGGGGAATCTTCAAGGTGAAAGCCGCGTTTATAATATTGCTTTACTTATATAGGCATTGCGGTTTGTTCCTTGCTGGTCAGATTTCAGTGGTGCGCAGTTGATGATCAAGGAATTTCGAAACCCGTAAGAACTTGCGATCAACAGTTGTTATTTCAAAGTTGTCTGACAAGCTAAATTCCGTAAGTTTGGTCATTATATGGGACTCGCGAACATGATTTAAAGAATTGAGATCGCCACATTTCCATTGAATGATTGCCTAATTGTATAACTTTTTACAAATGTGGCGCAATCTGCAAAAAATATGTTTGAGATAATATGGAAATTTTGCCGCTGATAATAACAGTGAAGTTTAATGTACACAAGACTACCAGAGATGAAAGTAACAAAAATAATTTTTCTTTCTTTACATATGCATTGCAATTTGATCGTCGACAGTAGTTTTGCTATGTCTTGCAAGTGGTTAGATATATTTTATTTTTTGATAATCTGAAATTCGCAATGAGAAACCATATACATTTTAAACATTAAATACTATATTAATTTTACTTAGCATATATAGAGGTCAGTAAACTTTAAATAAAAAACATTAACCTGAATGGCAAAAAGCTTCATGTCAAGAATTATGGTTTAATGTTGGCCTGTTCTAAGTTTATTGTTTTCATTAATCACCGTAATAGCGATAATTTTATACTGTAAAAACTGTATTTATCCTGTGTTTAGCCTGTCAAATTGTCGGTTTCCAGTAGCAACTAAATGAACACTGCCGCTTCGCACAAAAACACAGGTAAAATGATTTATTTTTGACAAATTAAACCATCTATTATGAAATACCTTCTTTTTTCATAATTCAATTTGTCACTCGTAGACATTACCGCCAGAAAAATGTAGACTCGCTTCGTAATGGTGCGAAGCCAGGCATAGTTAATAATAGCCTGCGGGTACACCTGTCGTACTCACCTTCTCAACTAACTTAATATATTGTTTATAATTTTATTATAGTTAGGTATTAAATCTTTTATTTTGTTTACCCATCGAGTGGTGATAGATTTATTTTAATTACTTGTGGTGGACGATAATTTTGTCACACAAAATCTGTATGACGTATTGGCTATGTTAATAATTCAATAATTACTGCCGACTTTCTCAGTAGCTAGATAATGAAATTTCTTTTAAGATATTTACCTAGAAAATTCTTATTTCATCGAAATTGGGAAGACATCATGAAAAGTAACAGGAGACCTATAAGCACATACGTTAATTACCGTATGGCTTCTCTTTCAGCTTGTTTACATGAATTATGAGCATCCATTACCTGTTAAATAAATCATTCTCTCAAAGTCTTGCAGAAATACCGAAAGATTTCAGCTGCTTTGCATATAATCAAAATAGTATTTTTCTGTAAAATTAACCACATTAATCCCATTCCTCTAACTTTGAGGTATATTAAACTGTTTATCCAATATATTTCAAATTCCGCTTTCGCATTTCATCATGAACGAAAAAATCATCTCGTCACTTCTTATAAAGTTACATTATTTCAAAACGGATTAGTTCCTACAGACAAATCCTACATTAGTTAAATAAATTTTGCGGTCTTGACTCAAACACAAATCACTTTTTTTTAAATTTAAACGAAATCGTTGACAGGTTATCTTCAATTAAGCGTACATTGGTTGCGCGGGCGGTGATAACAATTACTTTAATCAAGGTTTCGATCTTGATATAAACACCTGATCTATTGTGAACATACATTTTTCTGTATGTACGAAGTATTGTATAGTGTTGAAAAAGGAAGTCATCCGGTAAACCGGGTTATTCCTTTTTGAAATCTCATTACGAACTTTTCAGAATTTTCCACGGACAGGACTCGAACCTAGGCACGTCTGCTTCTGATTCTGTTGCTCTAACCAATGAGCCGCCCTGCCACAATTAAAAGTAATTCATCCTGTAGACCGGGTGTGTTCTTATTGGAACTCATCAGGTGCTGCCCAGATTTTGTCGCAGACATGGCTCAAATCTGGGCACGTCTGCCTTGGAATCTGGTGCTCTAACAAATGAGCCACTCTGCCGCACAAAAGCATATTCGTATTGTTTCAGGTGAATATATCAAAATCGCTATCTTAATTAAACGAAGTTATCTTCAGTATAAAGATCTTACTTGATTATACCTAATATTATTGTCACTTAAGAACGAAGAAATGCAGATTAATTAGAATTACTAAGCAGTGGAATAGCTAGTGAAAATACGGCCACTTTATCTATAAATGTCTCATACAGTACATTTGACTGAAATTTCGACAGCACAATTCAAATTATTCACAAACAAAATTTTTTACAAATTTTCATGAACTTATTGACGTTAAAGGGGCTATATCAAATATTAGAATTAATTTTGTGAAATTGAGGTAAACAGGATTTTCAATTTGATAACTGATTGCGAACCCTTAGAGAAAATTTTTTATTACGAACCACGCACAATATGTTTTCCTAAACGCATATATTTTGAGAATTAAACGGCAGCTACAGAATTTCCATGATCGCGACTGTACTGGAATCGCTCAACAGAAATTTTGAATATAGAGCAATAAACATGCGATAAACAAGGGAAAGAGTGGCATGCCCGATTTTCCATACCTTATATGTGCGATGTTATTTGATCCTCGTAAGTTAGTTTTCCATTGTGCTCTGATGGCGAACAATGAATATTGAAACACATCAAAACGCGCGATTAACGGCGGCGTTGTTCTGCTAGGCAACTGGTTTAACGCGATGTAAGTGGTGTTTATGCAAAGTTAGTTCAATGCGCTACTATAATGGTGAATGACAGTTGGATAGCTGCACGAAAAATAAATTAAAAATAAATAGCTCGAATTTGAGACGTAGTTTAAGCCGTTTTGTCACGTGGCGTCCTCCAGACTCCGGACAACGGTGGACTCATGCAGATTATGTAGTAATTAATTATAGATGACGTGGTTTCATCCAGATTTATCGTTGAAGCAAGAACACCTATGTTGACTTGACCATGCATTTATCTGTTATTCATTTGCACTCAAGACTTACGGAAAGATAAATACGATTAAAACTCAAATAGATGTAAGGATACTCGAATAGCTTTAATTTCGATAAAAATATGAAGATGTTCTAAATTCATAGTAAACTGATCATGATAGGTAATATCGAAATTTGCTTTAGTTGAAGATACGATCCACTATGCAAGTGCTACTGTACGTCGCACTGTAGGCTCTCGTAGAATGACATTGGATCTCTAAAAATCTATTATAATTCTCGACATTAGTCAACAAATTCCTGCTAGCTCGACTTAAAATAACACTCAATTTGTTCTAAATCACAAATGCAAGCACAGTCTAAAAGTAGATCTTGAATCCTTTTAGAATTAGAGATAGAAAAAGTGTTTACATCAGATAATAGGTGATTTATGTACCAAAATATTCGTGAGAACGCAACGATATGATGAATAGTTATTGAAACTGTAAAGGATAGCAGCAAACACATGATAACCGATAAAAGAAGTGGTCTTGATTGGTGGGCTGCGCACATGAAATTTCAATATTCTTGGACATTTGCGTCAGTCCCGATTCTTGAAATTATGCTTGCATCAGCTGTGTGGAACTTTAAGACTAAACATTTATCGAAGTTTAAGATCCCGTATGCAATCCTAGATCTTAAACGTCGTATAACTTCAAGCTCCGAAGATCTTATTCCGAGCATATTTAGGTAAGGTTGTGACATAAGATCTGGAGCGTCGTATAACCTTTGTCCTACTATATGGATGCGGATACCGTGCCACTTGCTTGAAATGAGTCGACCATCAGTCCACTCGTCAAAAAGGGAATCGTATCTTGAGTGATAACCATCGTGGTATTAGCTTGGCTCCAGTTTTTTCCAGGTTATGAACTTCTACAGTTACACGCCTTTTCAGCGCTTTGCTTCAAAGACGTACTAGAGAAGAACAATCAGGGTTCTGGTTGGAACGAGAGTTCAAAAGTTTTATTTATTCTTGAACAGCGACATTTATATCGGCGACCCGCAATAGCAGTTTTTCCAGACTTGAAGGGCGCATAGGACATATTCGATCGCAATGCTCTATTCGATATTCTGTTGAAAGATAGCATTGCAAATTTGTAAATACTATACCCGCTATCTATACAAACACTTCTGGTCTGGTTAAGGCCTAAAACTAAATAACACACAATTTTTCTACCAGCAGTGGTGTTCTTCAAGGCTCTTCACTTTGTCCGTTTATGTTAATATTTTTAATAAACGCTGTTATGAACAACACTCTTCTATACGTTCAGGATGCAGATAACAAAATTCTTCTAAGCGGTAGATTAGTCGAACTTGACTATGCAGACGATTTTTTATTACTATTGGATAACGGTGATTTTGCGTAGGCCACCTTGAATAGATTAGCAGTCGTTTCGTCTTTCTGTATGAAATATGAACCCCCTACATGTAAGCTAATTATATGGATCATCAACCATAAATCCAAGTCTGTGAATACAAAGTGAAGATCTGGGTTTTTTTGATTGGTTTCCATACCTTCGCTGCTTTTTGAGGTGAATATGAGAATCGCGAAAACTAAAATAACTTACTCCAACTTTCGCCATTTATTGAGGGACACGAATATTTCAATCTTCATTAGAGGTCACGTTTCAAATGCATGTGTACGTATAGTCGTAATTTACGCTTGTGAGACTTGGCCCATTATACGCTCACACTCATTCAACCACCGTTATTTGAGAAGCATAGAACATGTAATTTATCAATAAGGCTGGCATCCGTAGGTGAATTTTTGAAACTTCGACCAAGTACTACTCGATAGACAACAAATGAGGCCTCACCAACTGCATTGGCTCGAGCGTGTTTACCGTATGCGTTTACTCCGATTGCCCGTTAGATAATTATTCTTAAACGAACATTGGTTGCGTGGGTGGTGATAACAACTATTATAATCAAGGTTGCGGTCTTGATATAAACACCTGACCCATTAATTACTTACATATGTCAGTATAAACTAAGAATTGTATAGTGTAGAAAAGGCAATTCATCCAGTAGACCGGTTTCGTCCTTATTAGGAACTCATCAAGTACTGGCCAGAATTTGCCGCGGACAGGATACGAACCTGGGCACGTCTGCTTCGGAATCTGGTGCTCTAACAACTGAGCTATCCTGCCGCACACTACACTACACACAATTTTCAGTTATATACTAACTAATGTAACTTGGTTAGTCAATTTTTCCTTTAGGTGGAGCTCATATGGCATCCATTTAGACCCAAGTTCCAACTAACCATGCCCAATCTGTCATTACTGAACAGACACCACATTACATGGGGAAATGGTATTGAAATAAACATTTATATAATTAAACGAACATTGGTTGCGCGGGTGGTGATAATTATTATAATCAAGGTTGCGGTCCTGATATAAATACCTGACCCATTAATTACTTACATATGTCAGTATAAACTAAGAATTGTATAGTGTAGAAAAGTCAATTCATCAAGTGGACCGGTTTCGTCCTTATTGGGAACTCATCATGTACTGGCCAGAATTTGTCGCGGACAGAACTCGAACCAGGGCACGTCTGCTTTGGAATCTGGTGCTCTAACCACTGAGCCATCCTGCCGCACACTACACTGAACACAATTTTCAGTTATATACTAACTAATGTAACTTGGTTAGTCTATTTTTCCTTTAGGTGGAGCTCATATGGCATCCATTTAGACCCAAAGTTCCAACTAACCATCCCCAGTCTGTCATTACTGAACAGACGCCACAATTCAGTAATGACAGATTGGGAATGGTTAGTTGTAACTTTGGTTTTAAATGGATGCCATATGAGCTCCACCTAAAGGAAAAATATACTAACCAAGTTACATTAGTTAGTATATAACTGAAAATTGTGTGCAGTGTAGTGTGCGGCAGGATGGCTCAGTGGTTAGAGCACCAGATTCCGAAGCAGACGTGCCCAGGTTCGAGTCCTGTCCGCGACAAATTCTGGCCAGTACATGATGAGTTCCCAATAAGGACGAAACCGGTCTACTGGATGAATTGCCTTTTCTACACTATACAAATCTTAGTTTATACTGACATATGTAAGTAATTAATGGGTCAGGTGTTTATATCAAGATAATTATTCTCTCACTCAATTCCAGACTGGCGTAATAAACAAGATGGGCAGACATTGAAATGGCAGAAACAGTTAGTTAACTACATTCAAATTGGGTAGTATGGGACCCAATCTGATTATGTCTGGTTGGGGTTAACTTACGCATCTAAGTTCTACAATTGGGATCATTACGCGAGCTCATTGGCCATCTAGTTGGAGATTTCTAGTTTAATTAAATTATTAACATTATTTTCTTATTTGAGCAGAGGTAGCTGCGAGGTTTCGTTGTGTTTACGATGCAAAACAGTGAATACCACAAAGATGCTGTATTTGGGATTTTGCCTTGCGTTAAGGCTGACTTAGCTACAATAGTGTTTCGTTAACGTTGAGTCTGGCTCATTTATGGATGTTATCTGAATAAATACACTCATAATAACTAGGTCCTCCCTTTCATAATAAATAGTTTGCGAAAATTTTTATTTTTGTCTTTAATTGCAGTCTTTAAAAAATATTGTTTTCTGGTATTTTTATTATAGATATATGGCAATGAAATATTTATTTCTAATGGATTATGTGTTAATGTGCATGATGATGATAATGACACTTGGCATACAAATAATGGAAATAATAGTATTCTCGTTCGAAACTGATCTACAAATGCTTTATTTGCAAAATCTATTGTCAGTGCAATTAAGGTTAATCCATGAAGGCTAGTATAAAACTAAATATATCTTTTAAAATTTGTTTACCAACATACACATAAACATATATATATATATATATATATATATATATATATATATATATATATATATATATATATATGTAATCGTGTATGATAGCATGTTTCAATGTGATATTGAGAAAGCTCACTTGGTTCTTACTTTGTACACACGACCAGTCAAATGAGCAAATTTGAGCCTATGTAAGTCCTGATCGATTAGATACACATATAAACTCACGGACTGATGTCAATATATCTAACTATCATTTGTGCAAATTTTAAATGTATACATGTATAATAAATGTATAATAAACAGTGTGAATTTACCCATACGCATGTGAATAATGCCATAATTATCTAGGTTTAAACTAAGTGAATAGGATTACCAATTCACATAATACAACGCTAAATGTGTGTAATAATCAATATCTGGTTTAGTAATCACATCCTGTGGACAATAGGGTGAAAATGGGTGCGTATGGAGAAAATAATCCGCAGAATTCAATTCTATAGTGTATTAGTAAAGGAATTCGACTTAAAATTTGCGAAAATAACACACACTCTTTGGCACACATGATGGCTAAATGATACGATTAGAAGTTCCCTGATAAAGAGAAAAAACTGAGTACCATAGTTGGTTTGGAAAAGTAGTCATATACATTAAAGAAATAGCTCATCAGAATCCCAAATAGGTGGAAACCTCATTTTATAAAGGCTTGGTGAAAAGAAAATTCAAATAGGAAATGATTGGATAAGTGCTAAGAATAAATTAATTGGCATATAATAAAATATAAAATTATATAATAAATTCTAAGTGTAACAGTGATTTGTAGAATTATATGACATTATTCTACACCTAGTGATTCGGTTTCTCTTATCATATATGATGTCAAGTCTGCTTGCTAGGTTTTATTACTACCTCTTATTTAGCCAAGCCATGTTTTCTGCCATTAGATAAAATTTCATAATATAGTTGTCCTAATGATTTTTCTCCAGCTATTACCTTCCTGGCATCCTTTCCAGATATTTCAATTTATTGTAATATTAACCATAGTAATCAACTAAAATTACTTATCGAAATTCATTTGGACCTTTGGTGTCTATATTATGACCCGTCTCCAGTTAGGGCTTGGCTAAAATCGACTTCTGAAGCCTACAGATTTATAGTATCAGGTGAACCTCAAGCATCTTTGAATTAATGACTTAGTGCACCTAGTGAGAAGGGGCGTTAACTACTTATTCCAGTCAAACATTTTAAAGAAAAATGTGGTGATAATACTATAAAAACATATATATCCAATGAAAATGATTATTTCGTCGTTGCCTAATATTTTTCTCGCATAATATTGCTTCTATTAAATTAAATATGCGTTTGTAATAAAATATTTCTTATATAAATGTGTGAAGCCCTAATAAACATGAGGAAGTATCTAATTGCCGTTTGGACTTTAAATGGTAAAATATTTAAAAGGAAAGAGGTGGCTTTAGTTAAGGTGGGGAGTTGTTCGATCATTCTCATAATTATTTAGGCTGCTTTTCGTTTGATTTGCACCAGCCATCTTGGCCGATTTCGATTAGGCCCATTTGAGAGACACCATCACGAGTTGATAAATGGATGTTTTTTACAAATAAAATGTCCTAATACAACCATTGTATAACGCAATTATTATCCAGGGCCGATAAATTGATAAATGAAATATTTCATCAATATTTTCATCTAAAAGTAAGTTAACTTATGAGTAGCTGACATTTCAATTGATAATGTTCTATCACTATGCTCAGTGTTGTTCTCACATTATAAAATAGACTTTTTCTATTTTACAACATGTATTCGTCTCAAAAATGATATTACTCGACGAATTTAAATATAATACCAAGTTTTGTATGACAAAAATCAACTTGTGCTTACGTTTTGCGCCGCATAGCTGAATTTGTGGGTGTATGTTGGAATCGTCACCACCAATTGATCGCTTATTACATTAAAATTGGAGCGCCCGCAATCCTTGAAAGGTGCTGAACGAGAGCTTTCACTTGAAATACAGATTGCCAGATATTTCAATAAATCACTCGCACAAGATAGCGAAACTGCATTCTGGCGCACTTACTGACGCGTTTCGACTTTCCATTATCATCATCATCGCTCGACGTAAACCTAACCGACGACGATCAAACCGTAAATAGTCTGACAGGCATGGAAATTGAGATATGTGGCTTTCACTGCTAGTAGCCTTGCATACAGCGTACTTCACTGCTAATTTTCGCTGTCCAATTGCTATACAGTCACTATTATACCATTTTACAGGTTTCGCTAGACATGCATAATGCATGACGGGAAACTGATTTAAGAGAATAAAACAGCAATGTATAAACGAGGCATGAAACTAGTATAGATACCGGTCAAAACAATTTCAATTTTTCTAATCAATATCTCTTTGTCCACAACACTTTGATTATAACCTATTGCAAATTTCGTATAACAGTATGGCCAAAACTTCTATGCTTATAGTACAAATAGTGGAAATAATGCTTAACTTTAAAGCGAATATCAATCAAAATATTATTAATAGTATTAACGGTTGGATGAAGATTCCTAAATAAACCTGAATATACAAGTAAAGATGATTTGTGTAAGGACATAAATATATAAATGCGTTCATATATATATTTATGAAAAACTTTAATTTATCAGGAGATAGCATGCGATTGGAAATGTCACCTACAGATTTATGCCTACTTATGAACCAACACAGTTACCTAGGCTTGGAATTTCTAATGTGTCTAATCCATTAGTGCATGTGACCTTTTGTGTAGTTTCGCACAGTTTTCGGGGCAGAGCCTACTTGCTCTGTTCGTTTGCCATTTGCCTGATAAAAGTGTTGCCTTTTTACGGGTCTGAATGCAATCATAATTATTGTTTGGCGAAGTGAATTGCAACAGTGAAGAAGTTTCGATAAACACAAACAGTGAAGTAAGGTTTACGTTTGAACTTAAAATTGTCACAAACATACAAGCGTGTAAGCCTACTGCTAATTCAGCTTCATTTACCGCAATCATTTTCCTCTTTCTTTGCGCACATTACGTCAGATCGTTTGCACCCGCGATGACCTTGCAATGGCTGACCTAAACGGTGTAAAAGTACTAGGTTCAAACCAAACTGGCGTAGATAATTCTTTTGGAAAAACTGTAATCCTGTAGAGGTTAGAGGTGGTTTACCTGGTGATGTCAATCAAGTTGTACTCATTTTATCTGTTTGTGCAAGGCAACATGGCTGGCTTGTTGACTTATCGACTTACCAAATGTCTGTCAAATTTTGTGATAAGTTGTAACAATAAAGCATGCCCATCATAGATATTGATGGAAAAAAAATTATGACTATATAATTAATAGTGTGCTAAAAATTAAAATTTCGGTTTCAACTTTCTTACTTTACTTTACTTTACCGCGGCTGACTCCTTTTGGAGGATAAGCCGGCTCCACATTTCATGGAGTTTCTTGGGAATTTGGTACAAGTGGTGTCCCCTCACCACTCGGCTTTTTGATCGAGGACGCACCTCTAGCCTTTGCACATCCAAGCGCAGTCTGCAAGGCAGCAATAAGTTGCATGGTTGCCGGTGGCTGTTGAGAGCTCATTCGCCATTCGGAAGTACGGGGTACTGTCCGGGAGTCCATGTAATCCTGTGGCTGTTGTCCCCTTTTGTGGCGGGGAACACGCCGAGTCATGGTGCCGTCTTCGGGCTCATGTGGTATTTTATAGGAGATCCGATTGCCGGTCGGAAATCCACCACGCCCTGGTGGAATTGCTGCCTATTCAAATACAACGCAACATTCAAACGCCCACCACATAGAGAATGCGACACAGGTAAATGCGTATAAATAGTACACAGTTCTAAAACTTACATAGTTTCCAATTTGGAAAGGCCTACCGGGAGATTACTCGGATTTTAAATACTGCTATCGATACTCTTAATAAAAACCATCATAGGAGATTTGATAAATTACATGAAAACTGTCGCATTGTATCCACATTTGACAAATAGATACAATCCGCATCGCCTCGTAAACAAAAATCTCCATTAGTGTCGCGTCATGCGTGATGCCCCGACCCAGCTGCTGTTAATTAATTACCAACAGGCACCGATGCCCCAGGTTGAAAAGGTAAATTACTATGGTGAAATGATATAAGTTAATCACCTAGACATTCGAAGAATTAATTTACATTCTAACTAGACAATTTCTACAATCATTGATTGCGCGAATGATGGTAAAAATGTTTGAAACCGAGTTTGCCAACATGTGATAATCACCATTCCTATTCTAATTGATCAATCGCAAAACAGAAAAATTACCGTCAATCTCAGGATTACACCCAATTACAATTTATGTGAGATTACTAGAGTTGCATGCCGCAGAAATGAATTTTCTTACTATATATATATATATATATATATATATATATATATATATATATATATATATGTGTGTGTGTGTGTGTGTGTGTGTGTGTGAGAGAGAGAGTTATTTGACCTTTCGTAAGCACTTTCATTATTAAATGTAAAAGAATTAATTAAAATCTATTTGTAGTGCTATTATAAAATCACTATTCATGTATAACTATTTAAACTAGGTTCGTGCTTACTTTCGGTTAATAAATTAATTTTAACGGAAATATTTCTACTTAATTTTAATCAAGGTTGCGATCTTGATTAAAACAGTGCAGCTCAGTGGTTGGCGCAACAGATTCAGAAGCAGACGGGCCCAGGTTCGAGTCCTGTCCGCAGCAAATTCTGGACAGTAGGTGATGAGTTCCAAATAAGGATGAAACCGGGCTACTGGATGAATTGCCTTTTCTACACTACACAATTCTTAGTTTATACTGACATAGGTAAATAATTATGGGTCAGGTGCTTATATCAAGATCGCAATCTTGATTATAGTGATTGTTATCACCGCCCGCGCAACCAATGTTCGTTTAATTATATTTCATCTTGTTTAAAAACGAGTCACAACTTTACTTAGAAACTTCGATAAAATTAGTGCTTTGTTAAAGGTGTGAACTGCTGCCAAGTATTACCTGATCCGCATTTTGACTAACGTAGCATCGCTGCCAAGTATGTTCGTACTCTACTATCCATTTAAATTAAATTCAATTCATACAATACTGGCGGTGCTTTTGCTATTTTGTTCAACGACTGGTTTAATACACTAAGATTTGATTTAAGGAATTGCTACCACCATCCGTGCAAGCAATAATTGCTTAATAACCATACATGTTCTAAACGCCAATATTACTCCTACATAGAACGATTGACACTTAAGCGATAAGTGCATACGCCAAATTTCTATTTTATACAAATACTTAGTACAATCTTGGTTGCAATATAACTTAAATGGACTAATGAATATATATAAATTATTTTAATATGAAGTTGAATTAACTATGCCCAGCTATTTTGATTGTCTTCAGCAATATTAACCTTGATCGTATATTCATGCGTAATATATAAGATGCGCATATCGTTCCATACCTTCAAGAGTTCTTACTTTTTAAGAATTTTTAATTCTACTTGAATGTAGGTCCATATGTATATACATTATTCTACAGTACAAATTGAGAGTTATATTATAACACGCGGCTCTGCATTACAACCCAACGATGCTCAATTTTGACAAATAGTGCTCTTTAAGGTCAAATAATCTAAATCTGGTTTTACACAATATTTCTTTTAACTGTGATTTTAGCAACAATCTCTGTTAATTTCAAGCAGTTTTAATTGAGATTACTTGAACTGCAAATTTAATTGTAATTAATAGGGTTTTGTTTAATAAAAATACAGACCCGCGCGCGATACGCAGGTAACATGCAGTGGATTTATGTGTCTCAATGTTCAAACACTGGATTTACTTAAACGAACATTGGTTGCGCGGGTGGTGATAACAATTATTATAATCAAGGTTGCGGTCTTGATATAAACACCTGACCCATTAATTACTTACATATGTCAGTATAAACTAAGAATTGTATAGTGTAGAAAAGGCAATCCATCCAGTAGACCGGTTTCGTCCTTATTGGAAATAACTGGATTTACTTGTTTTACATGCCTTAACTACTAACGGTTCAGTTATGATTCTACTGATCCAGACTTCAGGTGTTTCTCAATCCTTTATCCGAAACTCTATAGTTCAATGGATTTATGTGATTTAACACTCAAAACCTAGCAAACAGTGGACTAATTATTTGTGGTGCTTATTATGATTGCTTTTACACGATTTCTTTCCATCAATTATCAGTGACTATAAAACATATTACTAAGACTTTACGGATTTACTATTGTGTTTCTTTTCATCAATTATCAGTGACTATAAACCATATTACTAAGACTTTTCGGAGTTACTATTGTGCCTCGTTTCATTAATTATCAGTGTCTTCAAACTAAACTGCTCATCAGTCTGGATTTACATCCTATTATTTTTTTCAATCATTTGCATAAATTCATCACGATTCAGCCGATTGTGTTTATTGTGACTACTTTTGTATAAGACATTTAATTGTGTTGACAATATATTATTTTGTTGCCATCTTGAGCACGGTCTATTTGGATTAACAGTGAATTGATTCTGGCATTGCAACATAACATTCAATAAACGCATGATAACCCGGATGAGTCTTCGCACTTCACCCTTCGGAAAAAGGTCAGGGACTAATCATGAGTACGGGTAGTAATGATATTGTAAAGGAAATGGCATTCATCAAGTAGACCAGTTATGCCTTATTTAACATTAATACAGTGCTTGCCATTGTTACCACCACCAGAAAGCCTTTTCTTTAAGAGCTTAGCAACTCATTCACTATGCTATTAAAACGCGTAATGTATGGCGTTTTAAAATTAGATACCAACTTACGATTCTATATCAGTCTTTTTCTTAAGTGGGTCGCATTTGGAATCGCTGCTACCTGAAGTTAACGCTAGCAATCCCCCATTTTGTCATTAAAGGACAAACAAAATACCACCTACGTTAGCAATATTGAATTGAAGTGTATTATCAGGATAGGTTTATATTTACACCTTCTGTATAAATTAAAAATTGTATAATATTGAAAATTTTATTCATCAAGTAGACCATTTTCATTTTTATATTTAATGTTAATAATCAAGATAACTTCAAACTATGATGAAAAATAAAAATAAAATAGCACTTTAATAATAGATTTTTCTCTGAATTATTAATGAAATTATAACATTTAACGTGCATAAAAATATTATGTAAGTGAGTTTAAAATAAAAAAAAGATAGCAGGAAAAAATATAACTGGCTAATACACTATAATTTTGAAGCAAAAATATTTGGCTACTTCATGTTTGAAAATTTAAAAATAACTTTATCAACAATAGTATTAATTAACAAAAACATTTAATTGTATCGATATATCACCAAAATATATGTATATATATATATGATTAAATTCTTAATAAAATCTCAAATATTAGTGGGCTGCAGTATCTTAAAATAATAAAGTATGTAATGGGTGCTTCATACCACTAACGCTCCTATTTAAAAAAAAATTATTTTGTCATTTAACATATCAGTGTACGAAAACTTCTGGTTACTAGTGCGTTAAGATACCCGAAGTAGGTCGACTCTCCATACTACCCTGCTTTAGATCGTCTAGTAGGCATGAAATACCAACATATTGGAAACTGTAAGCCAATAAAAGATGTAATATACTGATAAAAGAGGGATGCATTATGCTTTAGTCACGTACGCAACTGTTCAATATATGCCTGAAATGCATGGATTTGTGTCATATAAATTTTGTCAACTGTGTTAAAATTGCAACAAAATGAAGATTATAAAAGCATTTACTACACAAAATCACCACTCATCGACAACGCCTCCTCTTTCTCTCTCTCGCCTCTCCCTCCACCTAGTTTTTGTATTTCTTATCAGAACTGTGTTTATCAATAGGTTTTATAGTCTGGAGATTATTTGAGTTAAAAGACCATTTCGGGTAACATGTATACTAAAGCTAGTTGTTCTCTGGCTTTCAGGAAAATGAACATTATTTAGCCCCATTCACAAGGACAATTTAAGTTTCTAGTTTTACAAGAAACAAAATGTGTACTTTTTTCGTGGTGTCATTTATCGTTTGTTAATGTTTTAGTGAACATATTTTTGCACTAGTAAAACTGCTGACATGTTGATCGAGAAAATGCTTTTTGACAATTTACTGAGTTTACTAAGTTTACGAAATGTATCATCCAGTAATAAGTCAATAATAATTAAATGAAGTAATACTGAAGCGGAGTTTTAAACTTTAGTGAAAATAATAAAATATTTTATTCGAAATAATTATGCAGCATTTAATGTGGCCTCGCTCTTTTATTGTCAGAGATTCATTTCTTTAGGGTCAACTTTCGAGGTTAGTTAGTCATTACTTGTAATGCAGATGCGATAATTATTACATGTTGTCGTGTTTTATGTGACTAGTGTCGGTAAAATTCAGCTTATCTTGTAAATAAATTGCAAAAAACAAAATGTTGTATCGCATTAAATCTTATACACGTAAGGCCTAATAAATAGAGTTTGGTGATGGCCGGTAAGTGATTTTGATGGACAACGTTGCCAAATGGGATGCATCTAAAGGTTAAAATTACCAAAGAACATAGTTTGATATTTAGCGAAAAATTGCACTAGATACGCGGTTTGGTGGTGAAGTGGATGGGTTGAAAGACATTTTCACAAATAAATTCTGGTTAAAATCTCTGTCTCCGAAATAGTGGAAAGTATTAAATGAGTGCCCAATAGGGACGAAACCCGTCTAGAAAACAATTTTCATTCAATACTTTACGCAATGCTTTGTTAATCTGATTTTCTACACACACACAAACATATATATATATATATATATATATATATATATATATATATATATATAGGCTCAAATCGGGAGACGTAATATTGCCAGGTGTGAGAAGGCACCCAGTGGATTAGAAATACGTTTAATTATATCTGGCTATTACAATTTAATTTAAAATCACTCCCCTAGATGGCACATTCAATGTGATATAAAGAATCCCAAGTCGAAAATTTTGCCGATTGGTATTCACCTGAAGGTAAGACTTACGAAAGTGCTGAAATTGATGATTAACTAAAAATTGCGTGACGTAATCGATGGGTGGCATGGTGATCAGGCAAATGCTTCTGATTCAAATCCGAGCCCCCAGAAGTCTATTACGCATTTGTTTAGTGCCCAGTTGAGATGAGACCGTTCGCTTTAATGTATTTCAATTGCAAACTTGTGCATTGTTTAGATTTTACGGACTATATATATATATATATATATATATATATATATATATATATATATATATATATATATATACTCTCGTTTCTTGTACAGAACGGATTCATACTTGTGGATGAACCACGAAATTTTATAGTCTGCCTGTCGAACGTATACTTTTATTATATAAAGTATATTGAAAGCGCCAGTAAAATGGAAACACTGCGGAATTAACCAAAGAATGATATAATATATGATATTTACACAAAGAACGTGAACACATATATTTTTTTAAATGCAACATTAACAGTGGCTAGCAAAAATGACTAATACGAAAAATTATTATAGAACATTAGATTTAAAATACGACTACCATAATAATGAACAGGAAACATGAATGCAATAATACTATTCCAATTAAAATTGCTAATGCTCATAGCTGTAATATGAATCAGATCAGAAATGATGCCACATGCCATATGAGCATAGCGAAAAGCTTCAAAACCACACGTTTGCAAAAGTCACGCACGGCTTACCACTAGGTTCAAAAGTGTGCCAACTCATAAATCATCATAAAAGTATCAATATTTAATTAAATGCACGATAAGCATAAAATGCTCAATAAATCATGACGCACAATAATAGGACCGATCAAGGTAATGCTACTGTCATGCCTATATATATCTAAATCTGAAACTAGAACAATGGTCATGCAGAAGAAAAGGGATATATATATATATATATATATATATATATATATATATATATATATATATATATATAGGCCTAAACCTTGCACCATTATAAATTCTGGTTAGAATATTCACACAATAGACTAGAAATGTGTTTCTAATGTCCTGATATATAAACATGAAACGGACAATGTAACAATGGATAGAATGTGTGCGCTCTAGCCTAACATTTCGCTTACATTGGAGTTCAGTTAGTATCAATTACAGACACAGCTAAACATTCTCTGTCGCACGGAAAATTTCATGCAACGCGCTGCGTTGGTTACGTAATTGAAGCGTTGCAATTTGCCATGTGATTCAAATCTCGGTTTACGCAATTCTCAATAGGGACGAATCATGTCTAATTGATAAATTGCATGCGCTATATTATGTATTACATTGGAGTTCAGTTAGTATCAATTACAGTCACAGCTGAACATTCTCTCTCGCACGGAAAATTTTATACAAAGCGCTGCGTTGCAATTTGCCATGTGGTTCAAATCTCGATTTACGCAAATCTCAATAGGGACGAATCATGTCTAATTGATAAATTGCATTCGCTATATTATGTATTACATTGGAGTTTAGTTAGTATCAATTACAGCCACAGCTAAACATTCTCTATCTCACGGAAATATCATGCAACGCGCTGCGTTGGTTACATAATGGACGCATTGGAATTTGCCATGTGGTTCAAATCTCGATTTATGCATCTCTGAATAGAGACGAATCCTGTCTACTTGATGAATTGCATTCGCTATATTATGCAAAATTTAGGTGATACCAACAATATATATATATATATATATATATATATATATATATATATATAAGCCAAATCCATGCAACGTTGTAATACATCGAGTGAGCACATGCAAATCAGCTTCTATCCTTCACAAATGTTCAGATGAACCAACCAGTTAATCTCGTCAAATTAATTTTGCTCTCTTGACTGGATTTTCGCCAATATTGCAGCACAGTCAGTCTCTATATCAACAACATCGAAAATGTCCTATCTAGCCTAAAGAACAATATCACAATAAAATAAGGTTCCCCGTGTATCTTCACGATGAATTTTACTTGTAAATAATCACAGTAAAGCCGATACAGAAAGTGATTTTTTTCACGTATGTGGCGTGGGCAATGAGTTAATAGTGCTACGCATATCATCTCAAAGCAAAATTTAATTTACAGTGCTTTTATTGATAAAATAATGACTTGGCATTTCAATAAGGCCAAGGTGTGCACCCATGCTTTTCTATTTGGATGGTATTTGCATAAATGTCGACTTAAAGAATTTCGTATTCAGAAGCTGTTTTTTCGTGAATTGGCCCAACGACAGGACCTCAATAGCACAATGACGACTTTCGATTGTTTTTGTTGTACGCAAATTTTGTTACGGAGAACTGATGTATAAGCAATTGCATATTACGTATTGTGACCAAGTAACAAATTAAACAATAATTGATTGCACGGGTAGTGGTAACAATTCTTCAAATTTAAGTTTGCGAGCTTGAACTAAACACCAATTCGATTGTATTTAACCAGTCGTCCAACAAGATTGCAAAACTACCGCCAGTCGCAACTCACTGACGCGTTTCGACCTTCCAAGATCATCATCAAAGTACGACGGCAAACTGACTAGCGAGGATCAAACCGCATTGCATATATCTGGAAAGAAAAATTAGACATGCGGCCCTCACCTCTAGTAGTCTTGCATACATTGTACGTGACTGGAAATGTCTGCTGCTAAATTTCTATGCAGTCACGAACATTAGCTGTTTACAGCTTTCTCCACACACACACACACACATACACACACACAAACACACATATATTTTTTTTTAATAATGTCCATGCCTTTTTAATTTAACAGTATTCTTATAATTAGGAAAACACAAATAACAAAGTGGATAAAGGCCATTTATTTCGTAAATACTAATCATCTCTTATACAATCATACATATTTATACATTTTGGTTTTCCAATTGATTATGCCACTGGTGACAAATCTGACACGTTTTAACTGCTGTTTCTTGTTTTGGCTGGTTGGTGAGTGTGTATGCGTTTGTGTTTGTGTTTATGCGTGTTTGCATGTAAAGGTCATTCTTGCAGTATTGCAAAGTGATGTCTGAGATCTGGTCATTATTGTTTTGATAGCTTGAGAATTAACCATTTGTGCGCATTGTTCACTGTTACATATACAAGTGCTATTTTTCCCAGTATAGTTGATCGTTTCACCTCGTTGCGCAAAGTTGTCGTTTTCACGTGGTAACAACGCCAGTGTGGATTGCAGTGTTAAACGCTCACATTTTTTGGAGACTTCTGTCATCGTATGCGCCTCTGTTATTTCCACTTCAGTTTGTTGCCAATCCGATTGTATGTTTGTTGATTCTAGCGGAGGGCCTGTTTGTTCTTGGCTGGATACTAGTAGATTGTTGTTGAATTTTGTTTTTCTTGGCCAGTCGATAAGAATATCATGTTGATGAAACTTTTGAATATTAAGGTCAGGTGCTTGTTGTTTTACGGAGGTTTGACACTGGCCATACATAGAAAATCCACTTTCACCGGACAATACATTCACTACAATAGTAGTGTGCCAAAATCCCACAAAAGAAACTTAGTAAACAACCTAGCAAACAGAATCAGGAAGATCTGCTCTGAACACATGATTGAGGAAGAACTGGGCCACCCAGAGCGTTTCATTGATGTCAACATCAGACCACGGCAGATTCGTACTAGAGAGGATACCGTCAAGCAGGTTTTCCTAAAATTACCATTTAGAGGCGACGTACCAGCCTCAATAATTGCACGGCGGCTGAATAGAATAACTAAGGACAACTTTCCCAGTGTTAAAGTTAATATGACATTTATTACACAGAGAATCATGAGGTTGGATGCCAAATATCAATTGCCAATTCTCTCCAAATCATTCATAGTCTACAAATTCTCATGTATGTGCGGTAGCACATATATCGGACGTACGAAGAAGCAATTGATAAGCAGAATCCAGCAACATTTGCCACAGAAATTTATTAACAAAGGCTTGCCACCTTCAGGAAAATCAGCTATTTCCGATCATATATTGGCAACGGGGCACCCTGTCAATTCGAACAATTTCACAATTCTACATAAAGCACAATCAGAAAAATTATTAGTTATCTATGAAGCCCTTTACATAAAACAACGAGCACCTGACCGTAATATTCAAAAGTTTCATCAACATGATATTCTTATCGACTGGCGAAGAATAACAAAATTCAACAACAATCTACTAGTATCCAGCCAAGAACAAACAGGCCCTCGACTAGAATCAACAAACGTACAATCGGATTGGCAACAAACTGAAGTGGAAATAACAGAGGCGCATACGATGACAGAAGTCTCCAAACAATGTGAGCGTTTAACACTGCAATCCACACTGGCGTTGTTACCACGTGAAAACGACAACTTTGCGCAACGAGGTGAAACGATCAACTATACTGGGAAAAATAGCACTTGTATATGTAACAGTGAACAATGCGCACAAATGGTTAATTCTCAAGCTATCAAAACAATAATGACCAGATCTCAGACATCACTTTGCAATACTGCGAGAATGACCTTTACATGCAAACACGCATAAACACAAACACAAACGCATACACACTCACCAACTAGCCAAAACAAGAAACAGCAGTAAAAACGAGTCAGATTTGTTACCACTAGCATAATCAATTGAAAACCCAAATTGTATAAATATGTATGATTGTATAAGAGATGATTAGTATTCACGAAATAAATGGCCTTTATCCACTTTGTTATTTGTGTTTTCTTAATTATAGAATAAATATATATATATATATATATATATATATATATATATATATATATATATATATATATAATAAAATTAAACAATAATTGATTTCGCGGGTGGTGGTAAAAATTCTTTAAATCAGTTTTCTGTCGTACTCTGATGATGATCATGGAAGGTGGAAACGCGTCAGTGCGTTGCGACTAGCGGTAGTTTTGTTATGTTGTTCGACTACTGGTTAAATAAAATGGGATTGGTGTTTATTTCAAGCTCGCAAACTTGATTTAAAGAATTGTTACCACCACCCACGCAATCAATTATTGTTTACTTGTATTGTCTATATATATATATATATATATATATATATATATATATATATATATATATATATATATATATATATATATATATATATATATATATTCTTTTGAAATGCGAGCTTTAATAAAATTCATTGTACCCTTCTTGTGTGCAAAAACAAAAAGAAATTTTATCAGATATAAGAAAATTTTCTTTCTCATGGTCTTCTCAAATATCTACTCATGAACATATCTTTATATATAAATTGGAAAGCAAAACAAGATAGAAATATGTGAACATAGAGAGAGTGTGAAAAATAGAAACCAATCAAATTGCGTGCGTCACATCCAGTTCAAGCTCAATGCTTGTACGTGCTTCTTCTGCTTACATAAATCCGGCTGCAATTTGTTTATCCATAAGGCTTCGTATGTGGCTAGCTCCCTTTTGTTTTTGCATTTAGTAATTACTTTGAATGCTACGTCTGGAGAACATACGTGCGATGTTTCGATGATGTGTTGCGCAATAGCAGACGTGTATTCACCATTTGATTTAAAACAGGCGGCAGGATAGCTCAGTGGTTAGAGCACCAGATTCCGAAGCAGACGTGCCCAGGTTCGTATCCTGTCCGCGGCAAATTCTGGCCAGTACTTGATGAGTTCCCAATAAGGACGAAACCGGTCTACTGGATGAATTGCCTTTTCTACACTATACAATTGTTAGTTTATACTGACATATGTAAGTAATTAATGGGTCAGGTGTTTATATCAAGACCGCAACCTTGATTATAATAATTGTTATCACCACCCGCGCAACCAATGTTCGTTTAACAGGCGTTCAAGTTGCAATGTTCCCTCATTCGATTAATTAACAGTCTGGTCGATCGGCCCACATAAGTTGATTGACAACTAGCGCATGTATATTGTTAAATAATATTTGATATCGACATTAACGGCTGTTCCTCTTTGATGCTGGTACATTATGTATATATATATATATATATATATATATATAGTGTGTGTGTGTGTGTGCGTGTGTGTATGTGGAGAAAGCTGCAAACAGTTACTATTCGTGACTGCATAGGAGTTGTGCAGCCAACATTTCCGGTCACGTACAATGTATGCAAGACTACTAGAGGTGAGGGCCGCATGTCTAATTTTTCTTTCCAGATATATGCAATTCGGTTTGATCCTCGCTAGTCAGTTTGCCGTCGTACTCTGGTGATGATCATGGAAGGTCGAAACGCGTCAGTGAGTTGCGACTGGCGGTGGTTTTGTTATGTTGTTCGATGTCTTGTTTAATACGAAATGGGATTGGTGTTCAATTCAAGCTTGCAAACATGATTTAGAGAAAATTAAAAAATTGGTTCGAATGAAACAAGAAGGATATTAAAACTTCGGCATGATCGAGAATTACACTCTTATGTAGAAATGATTTTCGTGTCTACAGGTGACTCATCAGTAGGAGCCTTTACATCAAACCCTACCCGCTGTACATATATGACAATAGGATATCTTTACTTGCAAACTTCAGCCACGCATATTTTGCTAGCAGATTTACAGATTTCAGTATTAGAATATGAATTTCCTAGACTATATAATATGTTAATTAGAATTATTATTTTACAAAGATTCTCTCTGTATATAACTATGTAATTTTATCTGTGTATGCATATTTGTTTGAAATAAAGTCTATAAATAATTTATGGCACAAAATGAGGCAATCGGTTACATCTGACACAGTTACAAATCACGTAAAACAGTAAGAATAATAATTTTCTAGACATGATATTATGTTATTCCCATAACGCGACGAGTAAGTGTTTAGGTTTTCTGTGCTTTAGTTATAAGGCTTTGACGCGGCTCTGTTGCACGTTATTGATGGGTACGCTCTCCTTCGACAGTGATTTTGCTGAGCACAATTTAATTAAAACTGAGATGCCTTCAACAAGTAAGCCGGTCAGTCTTCATAGTCCTGACTTTAACCATGTGTGACTAAGAAGATGTAATTAGAAATTATTCCCCTACATGACGGAAAACATTTTACGCAGCCTTGTTAAACCAGTCTAAAATGCATGCAGCAATCGCCAAAGTTAATGGAAACATGAGTTTTCCCTCATTATAACATGATAATGAGAAGGAAATATCGATTTGTTCAACTCAGGAGGTAATCCTCCGAGTCACATCTTAAATTAACACGGAAACTTTAATTTATTTTACAAAATAATAGCTCGTATCTTTATTTTAATGATTTTGACTTTGTAATTTATGAAACGACATTTATTTCTGCACAATTTTAATTTGATAAATACTGCCAAAATTGATATAATAGTTCAGATAACGTAGATATTGCCTTGGAATCCTATTAGTTAAAATCACGGAATTAATTTGATGCTGTCTATAGCATCATTTTTTAAAAACAGCGCTAGATTGTTACCTGAAACGTGAACGATCAAAACATTTGCCAACTTAATTTTCACATATGCTGGAATGGAAGCTTGGGTAGCCAATTTACGACGTCAAATATGAGGTCTGCACCAGCAATTTAATAATTAATTCGGCATGAATGGTTGTCTCACTCTTTTATCTACAGGGAAATCTATTTCTTGTTTCCTTCTGAAAGAATATCCTTTGTGTCTTCTTATATGATAGGATAAATTGACTAGAAATAATAAAAAAGTCACATATTGTTTATGTGTTATTATGTATTGTTTGCTATTGCAAAATAATTGAATTTAACAGATAGCGGTTACTAGAATTTGGTGTTAGACAACAATACGCTGCATGCGATCGGTATATTACAAAACACGACAAGAGCACTGGTCACAATACTTTTTATCAATAAAAACCGGCAGGATAGTTACTAGCGTGTATGTTGTCAAAGCGGCTTAATAATTTATCTGTTTCTATTTTCGTTAGGCAGTTGGTTGCTAAAATCCGAAGAGGCGGTAAGATGTGTTTGAGAATGATGCGTAAACCGAAATTGACAAATGTCCCACCTTGTGTTCATTCAAAAATACACATTGTAGAAGACTACCCATATGTAATAAGTTTAAAAACGATAATGCGCATTATTATTTGCATAACTTGCACAGTGGTTGTATGTGCGCAATAATAAAAAAGTGATGGAATCGAAAATTTTTAAAAAAATGTCCACAAATAATAAACAATAACAGCCGATTATTGTTATTAATGCTAACAGTGTTTACGGGATTCATGAATGTAACAATAATGACTGGTAATCAATTTACGACAAACTACTACTACTGATACTAATAATGATATATCAACAAATATTACTGCCAATATCATTACTACCATCAATACTACAGCCAATAATATTAATAATCCTCCGACTAATACTGCTACTACTACAAAAAACAACAACAAATACTACTACTTCTACTACAGCAATAACTACCTTTACTACAAATATTTCTAGTACTGCTACTAATAACAATTAGAAACACCTAGGAAATAATAATAATAATAATAATAATAATAATAATAATAACAATAATAATAATAATAATAATAATAATAATAATAATAATAATAATAATAATCATAATAGTAATAAAAATATTATGTTTTAATAATATTAACACTACTACTACTACTACAACTACTACTACTACTACTACTACTACTACTACTACTATTACTATTATTGCTGCTACTACTACTACTACTACTACTACTAATAATAATAATAATAATAATAATAATAATAATAATAATAATAATAATAAGTTTTGGGAGTAGTAATACGAATAATAATAATAATAACAAAAAATTAAAATAATTAAGCTAATATTAATATTTCCGAAAAACAAATAGTAATAAAAATAATGTTGATCAAAATAATAATGATGAAAATAATACTAATATTAACAAAATGAAAACAATAAAAATAGTATTACTGATAACAATTATTATTACTCTTCTGATTTTAATAATATATAGGTCTATTTAGTAACCTTTTATAGTTACTTGACACGAGATGAACTGTCAGTTTATTCATGTAATTGAGATGAATAAATTTTCTGCTATCTAAATTTAAACCATGAATTTAAAAAATAATTACTAATGGCATAAAGATATATGTTGATTTAGCTTCAGCCTTTTGATAAAATGAATATCGATTAAATCTTACCTCATGTCCACTCTAATTCAACAAGTTATCTGTCTCGATTTTAATTGTTAATAACTTTTTCTCTCTTAATGAATCCTGCACTACTTCAACTATTTCTGCGAAATGTGTATTTACTTTGTAATTATAAACTAAGCTATATATATATATATATATATATATATATATATATATATATATATATATATATATATATTTGAAATGATATTCATTGTAATCCTACGAAATAAATTATTAGCAATTTAGTAGGAAGAAAAATACAACCATTGAACTGATGAAGGAAAATACGGTTGTGAATATTTTAGAACGATTTTATTTCAAAAATATTTTTAAAAGGTTTTCATCCATTCAATGACTTTGGGTTCATCCTCCGGAATAAAATTTTTTTTCCATAGAAACTAAGCATTGTGTAATATAGAAAGAACTTTTAAAGTGCTAGACAGGTGTCATTTTTACAGAGCACTCTTCAGAAGAATGAAATTTAGCAACGGCTAGTAATCGACAAACAAAGATTTTGATTCAAAAATTCATCTTGGAATCGACTCCGATCTAATATTTTAACAGGCTATCCAAAGTTTGCTATACTAAGGCCAGCTCTGTACCACCTGATTAAGTAATGATGAATTGAAATATTATGCCACAGTTTAGTAATATATTTAAATGGTAACAACTGGACATCGCATTTATAGCCTAAAACTACTATAGGTTTATTAATCACATAATACAAACACTTATTGATCAAGTTTCCCTAAAGATTCGTTGTTAAATAATACAAATAGATTCCACATAAAGTAATATTTAAACAAAAACATGATTTTCGCAGTGGATCGAGTTACAAATTCCAATGCCAAGTGTCTTGGTTCGATTCCTGTCTGCGGCAAATTCTGAATAATGCACAAAGGCATCCCAATAAATACGAATCGGTCTACTGGATGAATTTATGTTGCTGCCATACGTAATATTGAGTCTATACTGATGATATATATATATATATATATAAATATATATCATTAAGTAAACAATTTTTCGTTTTGTGTTTCAGCAGAAATTTATTCTTTTTGAAAGAATTTTACGGAGGAATTATTGTAGATATTCCTTTTCTATGGAGATAATTTTCCACCACTCAGCAGTACAATTTTTTCATAAACTTTGTATGACACGGCGATCATGCCTTCCAGCTAACTGCATCTCGATCTGCATTTATTAATTATATCGGGCATCAACATCACCACTTTCGAGCCAAAACGCGAATAAATAAAAATTAATTTATCAATTTATTTATTTTTCTCTAAATTCAGATATATATTCACTACAACTTATTATTGTTGATTTATTATTAACGCTTATGTGCATAAATTTACCAAATGATATGCGTACTCACTATATCGTACCTTTAAATAATTTGTATACGGGACATTTTTGAAACTCATACATTAAACACATGATTTTCCTAAGTGCGTATTATTTTAGCAGCTCATTATTACACTCATTGCTATCAAACGAATGACATATACATTTTGAACAAGGAATACATGGAGAAAATATCCTTTTGAATAATTGAAAAACATCTTCATTCAAATGAAATATGGTCACAAAAATGAACCGCCCTAACTGGCTGAAATTATCTTTAAAAATAAAAAAATATTAACTAGTGAACTATTAAAATAAGTGGTTGGTATAAGGAAATTATATTTTATAATATAAAATAAATTGACAATAATGAAATGGTTTCTAGTAAGATGAAATTAGAAACCTGGAAACGAGAAGCCAAGATTATTTTAAACCTAAGTTCTATACAGAACTATATTAAATTAAATTTGCGGGCATGCGAAAAACACCAATGCAATTGTATTAAACTATTTACACAACATTGCAAAGCAGCTTTCAATCACGCAAACTGGCGTTTTTCGACTTTCTGCGTTCATCAGAAGTGCACAACGGCAAACTGACTAACAAGGATAAATCAGTTCTGTATATATAAATAAAACAACTTTAGACATATCGCTCGAACCCATAGTAGACTTGCACATATTGCGCTTGAATAGAAATATCTGCTGCACAATTTATAAGCAATCAGGATCATTAACTTCTTTAACATTTCGCTAACCACAAATTCAATGATTGTTTAATTTAATAATCTATAAATAAAGTTATGTTTTTAAAGGACAACACCTGTTCAACCGACACAATTGGCTCCATCAGCCTATAGCCGACACAACCTCGTTGTATATCTTCCTTAATAAAGACCCATTGTCGTCTATCCAGTCAGGCTAGAACGACTGCTTTATTCCTAGTAAAGAAGGCATGAAAACTAATCAGAATTTAATAACAGGATTTAGAAAATTAAATTATTCACCAGTCCGTCCTTCAGTTAGCTAGATATGTGAATTATATAAATAAACGCGAATTGATTGCGCGGGCGGTGATTACAATTACTTTTAATCTTAATATAAACATCTGACCCATTATGTATATAAATTTGTCAGTATAAAATGGGCATTTTATAGTGTGGAAAAGGTAATTCATCCAGTAGACCAGTTTCGTCCTTATTGGTTACTCATCACGTACTGTCCAGAATTTACCGCGTATGAATTGCCTTTTCCACACTATACAATACTTAGTTTGTATTGACAAATGTATGTACGTAATGGGTCATGTATTTATATCAAAATGGCGACCTTCATTGAAAGTAATATATATATATATATATATATATATATATTGCTTTAATTAAGTAAATATTGAATTAAATATAAAAAACTGTTCAAATGTTTTACAGAAAACAAACTATGAGTTAGGATCACGACGGGGCGGATAAGAAAGCCACATTTATCGCCCAAACATCCGCTAAATCTTTGCATTGTATGCAATCCGAAATTTAATGAAACCGATTTGTTGGACCGATTTTCACTTCATGTTTATACCCTCTTGCGTAACAATCAAAAACCTTTTATAATAATCCTAATTTAAGTTTTAATTATTTAACAATCACCATGGAATTTGCACAAGTTTTAAATAATAACATTTATATTGCAGAGTTTAATTATGCTATTTTAGGGCATCCCATATTTTGCAATATATAGTAGCGCAATTCACTTATGATACTAGTGTTTCTTTCCACCTGGGTTATTTTATAGAAGTGTAAGGAAAATCAGTGAGATAGAATTGAGGCCAACACTATCCAGTTGAGAGTTGTAGAGCTCTCCACTAACCTGTGGAACCAGCGCAATTCATGCGATTTGGGCATCTTTTACCGATTTCTTTTGGCTAATTTATTATGTAAGGACGCGCTAGTGTAATTTACAACACAAGTTTATTTAATCAAAACTGATATGCTACCGCCAGTTAGACACTCTGCCCATTGTGGGAGCAAAATAATAATAATAACACCACTTGTATAGGGTAAAAATTCAGTTTAATTTCAATTTTGAGATAGTAGCATAGCTTGTATTAACTTAAATACAACATATTGTCTATTTATTAAATGTCAGCTTAATTGTCTGCAAGCTTCATAAAAAATGCCGTCACGACTGTTGAATTCCTCTCTTCATCAAACTGGACATACACAAACTTATTTCATTGTTGAAATAAAATAAAACTATATATATATATATATATATATATATATATATATATATATATATATAAAAATTCCACCTAAACACTCAGACACATGCAAAAGCACTTACAAATAAACATAACCAACAAATAGAAGCAAAACAGAAAATCAGACAAGTTGCCACCCACATTATTAAATGAAGCTCCATAATGTACATATTATATATATATAGATAATTATTTATTTCAATAATTAATAAAGCCTATGTACAAGACTATGATTAGCCCCACTTTATGCAAATACTCATAACTGTCGAAGAAATTTGACCAGCCGCAATTATTTATTTCAGAAGTATACTATTATTCCATAGGTCATGAGATATGCGATCTGTGTACTCATAACTGGTCAAATACAATACACCGGTTTAATCTCCATCTACAAAAATTAAACAAATGGCCAAAAATTACCACTGAATTGGCTCGAACTGGGGCACATTCGCTTCCGAGTCAAGGCAAATTCTGCGAACACTTGATGATATAAATTTATGCTAAATACACACACGCATATTAATACGCATATATATATATATATATATATATATATATATATATATATATATATATATATATGGTGTTCATATATACATGTATACATACATATATACGTATGTATATAAATTAACCTCCGTCTAAAATATAGCTCATACAAACGATTAATTGATTTTTATTCAAATTTGTGTTCTTTTAATTTAAGTCTTAATTTTACAATATTATGTTATACCAAATGCCTGAATCTATATGTTGCGGTCACTTTGGTTTCCTCAGAATTTTGAATCTGTACATGCTGATCGAATTATGTCGCTCAGTTTAAGCCGAATTAACCAATATTGTCTGACAGGTAAATATATAGAATTTATAGAAAAAGGTAAGTTTTATTGAATTAATTTTTTTGCGTATAAATATATTAAATCATGGTTACTATTGGAATAATGTACTGTTTGAAGATTAAAATGGTATTGGATAGATAAAGTTTAGTTAAAAACGTCATGAACTAATTTGAAAGTCTGTCATTGCTAAGAAATGTAGAATTCCTCGAAAATTTTCAGGAATTTGTTTGGATATCTAGCTATATATATATATATATATATATATATATATATATATATATATATATATATATATATATAATAGGTTTTCCTTTTAAAAGGCGTCAGTACTACTAAGCGATCAGAGCAAAGACGACATATAAAAGCATTATTAATCATGATTTCCACACTTAAACGTTTGTGCATATACTTTAATATGCTTCAGATATGTCATTCAGTTAACTTTCGTCATATTATCAAATTACATTAATAACTAATTGAAAGTACGACTTTTGTATAATCTTGGTTTCAGGGAATCACGCGTGTGCGTTTATTTATCTTCCTTGTGTAGTCAGCACGAAACGCCTGGACATCCCGACACTGGGCTATTCATTGACAAAATGCAGTAGCGGTTTTGTGGGATGGACCTGGTGAAATATATTTTCATCGCACACCACCGTTGTCAACCGCGTTAAAAGATAAAAGATCTTTCGATTGCGCATAATGCCATATCATAAAATATAATTTCGCCTATTTAGTTGGTAGGTTTGCTGAGAGTCGCGTGTCGCAAAGTGACCTTTGCGCCCTTCATGGTCAGCAAAGACGCCCAATGGATCGAGTTTGAATTGTTGTAGCAAGCCAAAACAAAGAAAACTATAACGCGCATAGTATGGTGCTGGCTAAGTCGATTTTATGCAACATAAATTGTTGTTATTGCGTTGTCGAGCTGCGACCTGTCAGTTTAAAGACCAATGCCACAGCTGAGCGTGAACACAGTTCGACGAAATATTTTCAGCGATGTTAAAAAATAATTCCCATAAGTCATAATGGAATAAATTACGTTTAGTTAAGCGTATATTACGATTTACGTCATTTGCTCAGAACCTCAGTCTATCGAGTGCATAACAGTCTTCCAGGCGAACTCGTATCTCTAGGGCTCAAAGGCCTTTGAAAAGAAGCAGATATTCTGGAATGTCTACACGAGCATTCTCAGTTCCTTCGCGCCAACCCAGAACATGGTCATGTTTGAGAACCTACACGTAGCCGTTTACGTGCTGGTAACTAAGTCATAGTGGCCAAAGGAGAACACACGACTATTCAATATTGTCAATGGTGTTATATATCGTGTAGACGAGGACGTGAAGCACAACACCGCTTTCATTAATATGTCCGACAGGTCACTCATCTGGGAACTAAACTGATTGTGCAAATTTACCAGGCAATCTGGGAGGAAGAGTGGAATAGGCTATCGTGCCTAACCAAGAGAACAAGAACGCGACAACATTTTTCCAATGAATAGATAGACTGAAGCGGCAGAACACTTAATAGAGTGCCGAAGACAACAATCGAAATTAAATATGATGGGGAATTATCGTTTAAATGTGTTCTACTGAGGGCCGCGCTTTATGCAAAATAATTAAATCATTCATTAAAGCAGTATATAGATACTGAATTTTTGGTACAATAGATGAGCTAAATTGGGCGAATACAATTTTTATAGAAAACTAACTTGATCATAGCAGCTAGACTAAGTGATAGCCGCTCTCTCTCTCTCTCTCTCTCTCTCTATATATATATATATATATATATATATATGCACATTTAAAGTAAAAAAACAACCACAATGAGGTCTCATTCTTAATAATCTCAAATTCATAATATTTTACAGGTAATGAGAGCTAGATAATGTATATGAAGTCAAGAACATGACAAAATTGCTGCTTTCGAGACATTCAAAAAATTATAAAATTAAGCCATCACCGATGGCGCGTGTAGTAATAACAATTATTTAAACCAAGTTTGAAATTTAGAGACAAAAAGTAGTACGTACCGTCTTGTTTCAACCATCCATGGTCATTCATAGTACACGACGAAAATTTTATTTTATAGTTTTCATTACAACCAAAGCACTCGATTATTTATATATATATATATTATCAAGAATTTGTTAGTGCACCAACAGCGGAAATCATAATTCAATTAATGACAGAAATCTTTGAGCAAAATAATACCATCAAGAGCATACATATTTGCGTGGTGCGATTCTAGTTCCAGTTACATGAATGCTATCTAGTCCGCATCTAGTCATCGGTAGACCATGACTTTAAAAATCATGATCAGAAAGCGAAGCGCTACTTATATTTAATTGACTCACAAAAATGTTTGTTCGTAAGATTTTTATGCAGATTGCAAAAAAAACAATAAATGCTTATATACAAACTTGCAATTCGTACCATTTACCTGAACGGTGTGTTTGTATAAGCTGAAGCGAGGTACAAATCGTTTAACATCTATAAAAATTAAGGCTAGGACAATCTGCCGTCATTGAACCATTTTACACCCAACTATATATCAGTCAAATTGGTGAGCAGACCACTGGACGACAGGAGTCTGCTAAAGTTTAAAAAACACTAAGAACCGCGCAGCTGCGGATGGAGTCAAAGACAAAGCTATTTGGCGCAGAGCAGTTCGGCAACTTTCTCGCACATACCTTAAACAGACGGCATTATTTGTCCATGCTTATTGCGTCAATCTGGTAGGTATATTTGTAATTTATTTGTCACTGCATGTGCGATGCCTAAAATCTAAATGCATATATGCTAATTCTTTGTCAAATATAAAATATGAATTATTAATTTTGAGTTGAACGATGCCATGATAAGGATGAAAATGTGATAGCTGATGTGACTTGCAGATAAGGAAAGGCAAATTCGGTCAGTTCGACCTGTTCACAATAGTTTGCATTCTCACTTTTTGTGGAATTTGTGAGGCTGTTACCTTTTACCGCGTCTGTAGATAATATTACCTTTGAGTTTGAACGATCTTATGCCACACAAGGTGCGACTTTAGGGAATTTTACACTATCAATGATTTTATATACATGAATCTGGCAGACAGCGTCGTCCATTTGTCCAACAATCCCTAACAAACTAAATTGTGGGTGTAATTCTACAGTCGGCTCCACCAAATGAGAAGCCATTAAAAATATATCATTGGTGTCATTGGGATGACGCAATTTAATCATGTCAAAATTGCATTTCCATTTGAAACTATACAAACTAATATGTTAAAGCATAATGATTTTATCATCATATGATTTTTTAATTCTTCCCACGTTCTCAAATCGTGATTACGAATTTGATCAGAATTAAACAATGAAGAATATTTTAAACAAAAAATAAATGCGAACTTCGTAATTGGACGGGGTAAATTTAACAGAATTGCTGACTGTTCACAATCCAAATCTCTCAGTTTTAAGTCAAATCTCCTTGAGGCAAAAGATTTAAATTATTGTTACCTCCTGGCCTAGAAATAGAATAATGCTTAAAAGAATGTCCATACTCTTGAAGACCAATACATCAAAATAATTGCGTTCAACTCAAAATTATTTAAATTTGCCTTAGGCCATTTAACTCATCTACCCTAATTGAAATAAGATGACTAAACTGGTTATCTATTACGAAATGCGTATAGCTCTTCATTTTTAATAAAATTTATATATTAATATATGCGAATACACACATCTACGCTCCTATTTATATTTAAATCCATTCTTTTGTCTATCCCTACATGTGATTGTTGTATCGAAGTGGGCATTTGTCCTTTTATACTTTCCTTGCATATATATATATATATATATATATATATATATATATATATATAAATATATAATCGTTATCCTCATAATCTATTGATTTAATATCTCTTTTATCACTTTCCATTTTGAAAAAAATTTTGAAAATATTTAAATAAATATAAACTCTATTGTGAACATTGTTGCTTTATTTAAATCTATGTATAAATTCATAAGAATGCTTTTGGAATACGTGCTTAAATTATATTCAAATTATCCTTTCCAATAGCAAAGAACTGACAGATTAATTAGTCCAGATTCAGAAGGCGACGAATTTACCGAAGCAAAATATGATATAATGCCAAATGGCTATTCAAGACAATTGATTGTGTAATCGTTAAAAGGGAAAATCAAAAGAGACAAATATTTTTAGGACAGGAAATAAAGGCAAATTACCAAAAAATCTCGTTTAAGTGGGATTCTGTTTCCCGCAAAGCCATGTAGATATTTGAAACGACATTACTAGGCATATCTGCTAGGGCTATATTACAATTGCTATTTTTGGTAACGCGTTTTTCAATTTCAACAATTAAAGAGAAACCGCCGTTAATGCAAAACTCAAATATAATTTATCAATACACATTCGCCATTTTTCGATCAATTTACACAGGCCGATCGATCAGACGGTTAACCACTCTAATAAAAGAACGTTGCAATTTAAACGCCTGTTTCAAATCAATAGTGAATAGGCGTCTGCAGTTGCGAAAAATACCATTAAAACCTCATATGTACGTTAATCATACGAAAAATTTATGATACATATTAAATACAGTAATAGAAATGTGCCTGCCACTTATGAATTTCTATAGATAATCAAACTGCAGCCTGAGTTATGCAAGAAGAAAAGGTATTTTCAGGTATTGAGTCTGAATTAGATGTGATGCACCTTAATGATTCGTTGTTTATTTGTTTCATACACTCAACTATCTCTACTTAAATTTTCTGTTGGCTTAAAATTTAAATACTCTCGCCTCACTATTTATATATATATATATATAATATCTTTTTTATCTTTGTACCTGAAAAGGTGACTATGAATTCATATATCAATTTTAAAAATCGTTTGTTTTTTCTCTGCCGTTAATATTTTAATTGGGCTGGTAATATATTTAGATATCTTGAGATTAATATGTATACACAATATAAATTTATATTTAGCAATGGAGATATCAATTTTAATTTAGATATGACAGTTTACCTAATCATGAACATATTAAATGCCTGATATATTTCTATAACTGCTAGTTAGTCTTTCAAAAATTGAAACTTTTTATTTTAAAAACGTCCCCTATAAACAGTCATCATCGTGATATAAATATTTTTATTTGCAGAAGTCATTAGAGGAATATTAATTATTGTCAATTTCATCTTCATTTATAAAATTTTATTACTTAGATGCACGTTCTCAACTCACGTACCCCAATGCATAATGGCATAATACTTATTCAAATTTTAAAGGCGTAAGTAACATAGTAATTCCAAAATGAAACCAAAGCATTCAGCGTTATAAACCAAATTATGCGTCCTTGTTTGGGCATGTCTATTTGAACTATTTGCAATCATTATAATTCAGTATTTCATTCATTATAAATCATATATTGACACATTTATACATGTACTTACACGAAATTAGATATATATTTAGAATAAAATTTAAGGAAATTTAGTTTTCAAAAATTTAAAACAATTATTTTCAAGTATAAATTTCAAAGTCAAAATCAAGAAAGTAATAAAGTGCTATAAATAGACTTTGGCCAAAGGTGAGTAAACAAAACATTTTGATCGTAAGCTGGCCCTACCGTGGGGCCATTAACTTCAAGCGAAAAGGTGTTTAGATGTCTCTTTTACTTAAACTTTCTTGGCCAATATATTATTTAAAGCCACCTATGTGAATCCTTTTTCTATTTAGTCGTAATTAATTAATTTAATTTATTTACCCACTAAATTATTTGGTAGGAATGAACGAAAGAGCTTCTAAACAATAAAAGCGTTTTGTAAATTCATATCTGGAAATAAGCGTTTCTCGTATTTGAAAATTAAATATATATAGCAATATGTGATCACAAACTTGGGTCAGAAAATCTTATAATTTGCTAAGTTTCTTTCTCATTCCAATGGACATTCACATAGGCAAATTTTGTTTAGCTATCAGCTTACAGTAAATAGCATTCTACAAGATAATTTAATAGCTAGCTAAATTTTGTCTGGTAAAGTAATTGACACTGGATGCTGTCAGGTAAGCAGAGGAGTTCGTGGAAAAGAGATTGAAGATAAATTATACTCGTTTTCACTAATTTAAATTAAAGAGCTGATTGTACTCCGTAAAAATGAATAAATGAGCCAAAATAATGAAGGCCTTTAGATCAAGCGATAAGAGATAATGAATGTGATCAAAAATAATTACTTACTACAGAATTAGCTTATTGAAAGCCTTAATTAAGATAAACACTGTTATATTTGTGAAGACGAAATATGGGCTGACTGAAACCATAACTAATTTTAAATAAATGAAATACATGAAAATAAAACGCATATTAAGAAAAAATTAAGGCAGAAAAACAATAGCAAGCGTAAATTAACGAATTTATGAGGAAATTTACGGCATACATTTTTTCTTTAGTCTTTCGTCTCACAGTTATGATTTAATATTATTATTATTAATCATGAACAATGTATCTGATGGCTTCTTTTAATGTCATTATTAGGTGCTTCTTGGAATAAATTAATCAAGCAAAACTTCGACAGCTGCTACATTTATAATATTACATCTATATTTTCATCCAAGTTGCATCTCTTATTTGTCTTGAAATTTTATTACATATACGTATCAAGAGGAGCTTATTGCTCTCTTAATAAAAATGAATGGAAATGCCTATAAGGCCTAATTATTGAATGGGTACAATTTCGCATTTTGATCTGTTCATTTCATTTTCTATAAATTAGAAGCATGCTTTTTGTTTTAATTTTATTCATATACACCTGACATATTTAGGTATTCATCTGTCTCCACCTATTAACATATTCACCACCTAAGGTGCAAAATTTTTGGTTTTATTTTTCGTTGATAATAAGCTCATTTTTATATCCAATTTGCAACTGGTTATTACCATTATTGTATGCCCAGTCTTAGGTTTTATATGCTTTCCAATTTTATTTATTAATCTATCCTTCATCTTTGTTATTAGCTTAATTAATAATAATTTTAATGTCTACGAGCCTGATTGTGTCTCTTTGTATTAATAAGCTTCTGTGCGCCGAGTCCAATTCTATTGACATATTCTTGTATATAGAAGAATTAAATTGGTCTCTTATCGACTATTATCTTCGTATATTTTAGCTGAACGCCGACTATTGCTTATATGTTTATATATTTTTAGTAAAGCCTGAAAGATTCACATAAGCAGCACCTCAACTTTCTTAGACTTATGCTATAAAAACTTCTCATTAGAAATTACGATTCATAATTTAAAAATATGTGTCATTTTCTATTTATTTTATTAAATGCAAACATAACTTCGGTTTTGTATTCTTCTTCAGGACTATCTTCGTTTAATGTTTAATTCGAAGATAAGCAATTTGTGTGTAATTGCAAATCAAATGTGAAAATATTTATTGAATTTAATCAAACATACATTTTATGGACTATTTCTACAACAGTTATAAAAGGCAATGTTCTTTTTATCAAAACTCTATTTGACAGCAATATATTGGACTTTGTGTAGCAAATTTGAAAACATAAAGGAGATTCAGCTTTATTAAACGCGTACATTATACAACGATGAACACGAAGTGTGAAAAGCGCATGCATAGTGCACTTTCATCTACAAAACACACACGCACACACATCACCAGTTGGATTCAGTCTATGTACACCTTTTGTTTTGTTTATTTATTTTCTAGATACGGATATTGGGATCAGATGCTTCCACAATGCGTAAATTCTTTTCATTTAATTATGGAAAAACATGGATATTCGCCTCGCTTGGAGACGGATTTTTAGAAACAGCGTATTAGGCTATTGCGGAAGAGATCATTCGTAGAAACCCTATTTACATTAAACACCCAAGGCAAGGATAATACTTTTTGATTCTATAATAAACAATTTATAGTAATTACTGTATCAACTGAAAAATTCCTGTTCAATCGATGGCGTTGTTCACCAATTATTCTAAAAATGTTAGCATTTATTTAATTAACGCCCTCAACTTTCCTCATTTTATAGTTATGCAATTGTCTGACAAAGTCAACTTTGTCAGTTAATGAATTGGTTATAGGTGGAAAATTTCAAAGTAACTTGGCTAAAAAAGAGTAATCCAATATAACATTATTTTATTCATTGTTCTGCAACTTTGAAAATTGCGTCACAGCAAATATGCAATGGAAATATTTTTAGTATGTTTACTAAAATTAACGGCTGTATTTATAAATTTGGCTTTTGCAAAATATTTTCAGATTCAATCATTCAATTAACCTAATACTTACATTTGTTTGAAATATTCTGGGTCTTAATAAATTCATTAGATTATCCGTAAATATTTAATATTTTTCTTGTTTTCACTCCTGTTTCAAATTTTCGCTATTGTGATGCAAATATAGCATTGTAACCACTAAATCAACAAAAAAACGTGTACCATATTTTCAATTTCCTTGTTCTTAACCTTGTTATGATTAGGTTTAAAATTCAAACCAATTTCTCACAAATTTGCTTGGAAGACACCAGTCTTTTGTCATAAATATTATAATAAAATAAATTTTTTTTAATTTAGAGAAGCGGAATTAGTTTGATAAATAAAAAAAGGAATTATACCAAAATAATTATCGATTTTTCTTCATTAATAAAATCATTTCTATCCATCAAATGGACGTCACACTACCACGGAACTTATTTGTCACAGTACATTCGCTCCTCCTCTTTCAAAAAAAATAATTGTGTATCTAGAGACTTTAAGAAGAACAACGGAAACATATATCTGTATTCCAAGACAAAATTATTTGATACCTAATATAAAATACCTCTTCATTTCATTGAAATTATTAACGCTCTATTCGAATCCACATCCAAAGATAAACCAATATGTAAAATATGAAAAATTCAACGATAGAATCATAGTTTATCTTAATAAGTCAAAGAAAAATGTATCCTTAGTCGTCTGAAATAATGGTAGGATTACATTTATTTGTAGCAAACATAAATATAGGTCACACTTTTTGTAATTATCCACTTTTGTCGAAGACTTTTTGATCGCAATTTTGTCAACTTTACGGCATCTACTTGATTATCGTCTGTTTGAAAACTTATCTGGTAATATTTAAATTGTTGTTTTCTCTGAGGAATTGCCCAATAATAATGACTAAAATTTGTCCTGTAACTGAGCTGCATAATCTTTTCCGTCCGATAAAGATAAATATAGAAACCATATATAATCATTAAATATCATTGTAAATTAATTCGATATCTCTTCGCAGATTTGAAAAAATGTCCATCATATTATTAGAAATCGGAGCAAGCTAGTGGTAAATTATTTTGAATTTTTACTAAAAGACGTCGACCCCAAATAATAAACTTTTCTCTTTGAAATCAATTACTCTGGTGCAAATAGCTCTGTTTGCGCCTTTCGTAAAGTTATCGAATAGGAATTTAGGGGTTTTTTATTTCCCCGCGAAAACCAAAGGGGATTCCATATTTGAGAATTTTGTTTGAAACTATGACGAGCATACGGCACTTGCTAACAGATGCAATTTAAGATTGGCAATCCAATAAGAAGTCAGCTTACCTGTAGAAAAAATGAGAGAGAAGGACTATATAAATACATCAATTGCGTTTCCTGTGTTGCGGGAAACCGCTTCCTTGTGGAAAGTGTCAGGCTGGCGCATCAATTGAGATCGCAAAATCGATATAGCGAGTTTACAACAAAAATCCGCTTAGAAAACCGAGATATCAGCAATAATTTTTAATGTTCTGCGAGGCTTGTTGAAAGCGATTTTAATTTTTGTGTGAGGACTAGATCAGTAGATGGCGATATCAGCATCGGGCTCATAGCGATAGGATTTGAGCAATAATTCTGCAAGTTTTAGTGATCACGCGGTCCGTGAGAAAGACAATATAGATAAATTCAGTCATTGAGTAAACCCACCTACGGAAAGAAATTTAAAATGTACACAGTATCATCTCAAAACCAAAGCAATAACACAGGACATGACGAAAATTAAAATGATAGCGGACAACAGTGGCAAATTCATACGGAACTTATAATATCTAAATGAAATTTTGAGATAAGAGAAAACCGTCCGTCATTTAACAATGCTATTAATCTACTGAGTGAGACCACAAATGCATTCTTCCAATTATGGAAATCTACTGATTGAACATGAGTAAGAATCTAATCTTTATGAATAATTCATCGAATACGATATAAATTAAAATTATCTACTATACCGGTTTCTTTGATGTTAGGCAATTCAAAAATTTAGCCTGATTTGCCTAGGTTATTATTGATTCCGCAAACATTTTGTTTATATATGCAAATTAAAACCCATCCAACAGGAGCTCCAAATTTCTTCCTACAAAGGAATATATATATTCATTGTACCCTTCCTGCGTGCAAAAACAAAAAGAAATTTTATCAGATATAAGAAACGTTTCTTTCGCATATTCTTCTCAATTATCTACTGATGAACATATCTTTATATATAAATTGGAAAGCAAAACAAGATTGAAATATGTGAACATAGACAGAGTGTGATAAAACGGAAACCAATAAATTGCATGCGTCACATCCAGTTCAAGCTCAGTGCTTGTACCTGCTTCTTCTGCGTGCATAAATCCGGCTGCAATTTGTTTATCCACAAGGCTTCGTATGTGGCTGACTCCCTTTTGATTTTGCATTTAGCAATTAATTTGCATGCTACGTCTGGAGAACATATGTGCGATGTTTCGATGATGTGTTGCGCAATGGCAGACGTGTATTCACCATTTGATTTAAAACAGGCGTTTAAGTTACAATGTTCTCTCATTCGAGTAATTAATCGTCTGGTCGATCAAAAGAATATTTATATAATGACAGTATTTCAATATATATGGAATTGCTGCAAGACTCTAAATCAAATGCGACAAGGTACTAGCTTCGGGTGTGTCCAATCTGGCATATACTTCATGAGGGTTAAATAAGGACGAGGTCGGTCTTTATGAAAATTGCATATGATATCTGATGCAATTTCTAGTTCATAATGTGTGTTCGTAAATGCGTAATATTTCTACAAATGCCTTTACCACCTTTTTAACTTTTAAGCGCACCTGAAACACCAAAACTTGGATTTACATGATAAATAGTTATTCTTGTTATTTAAGTCTAAAGAAAGTAGTAAACATACTCAACATTACAAAGCATGCATAACGGTAATGCATAAATTTGAACATGCGTGCATTTTATATATATATATATATATATATATATATATATATATATATATATATAATACTTTCTGAAGTCGAGCTTTATTAAAAATCATGGTACCATTCCCATGTGGGTAGACGAATTTTTTTCTTCGTACTTTCTATTCAAGTATCTAAAAGTGAGCAAATGTATATATTTTTTAGAAAGGAAACTGTAAATGCGGGAGAGTGGGTAATGGATGAATGTCCAAACATTTATGCACAACATTTTAAGCTCAAGCTTAATGCTCGAACATGATCTATTGCTTTCATAAATCATGCTACAATTCAATTATCGACAGCGCTTCAGAAATTAATAAATTATGTATATTATTGCATTTTAAAACAGATTAAAAGCAATATTTGGGGAAAATTCTTGCGAGGGTTAGATGATGCGTTGCGAAAATGTGATCGTGAATCCGTCATTCTATTTATTACAAGAGCTAACATTTCAATATTATTTTTCTAAATATACTGTTTGTTGCGGAGAACTTTAATTAATTCGTCATCAAGCTAACAAAGCGGTAGGCAAGTTCACGGGAACTTTACTTAATTTCCAAAACCGAGAAACCGTGTATTATTAATACTTGACATGATACCAAGGAACTATAATTTAATGGCAAACGTTAATTTATAGTTTTGTTATTATGAGAATAATATATGCTGAAAAATTGGCCGCAAGGGAAGTTATATATTTAAGATTAAATATCGTCTATTAATCATCTATATTGTTCAAAATGTTCGATTTCTCAAAATAGAATTGACTATTTATTACGTGTCAATTTTGTGGTATCGTTAGTTTACCAATGAGAAGGGGGCTTGAATAAAAGTCCCGAAATATTTGATGTGTAGTAATTAACCAATACAATTTAAACAATAATTGATTGCGCGGGTGGTGGTAACAATTCTTTAAATCAAGTTTGCGAGCTTGAAGTAAACACCAATCCCATTGTATTTAACCAGTCATCGAACAACATAACAAAACTACCGCCAGCTGCAACGCACTGACGCGTTTCGACCTTCCATGATCATCATCAGAGTACGACGGCAAACTGACTATCGAGGATCAAACCGCATTGAATATATATGGAAATAAAATTTAGATATGCGGCTCTCACCTCTAGCAGTCTTGCATACATTGAACTTGACTGGAAATGTCGGCTGCACAATTTCTATGCAGTCACGAACATTAACTGTTTGCAGCTTTCGCCACATATACATATATAGGCAATACAATTTAAACAATAATTGATTGCGCGGGTGGTGGTAACAATTCTTTAAATCAAGTTTGCGTGCTTGAAGTAAGCACCAATCCCATTGTATTTAACCAGTCATCGAACAACATAACAAAACTACCGCCAGCTGCAACGCACTGACGCGTTTCGACCTTCCATGATCATCATCAGAGTACGACGGCAAACTGACTATCGAGGATCAAACCGCATTGAATATATATGGAAATCAAATTTAGATATGCGGCTCTCACCTCTAGCAGTCTTGCATACATTGAACTTGACTGGAAATGTCGGCTGCACAATTTCTATGCAGTCACGAACATTAATTGTTTGCAGCTTTCGCCACATATACATATATAGGCAATACAATTTAAACAATAATTGATTGCGCGGGTGGTGTGGCGAAAGCTGCAAACAGTTAATGTTCGTGACTGCATAGAAATTGTGCAGCCGACACTTCCAGTCAAGTTCAATGTATGCAAGACTGCTAGAGGTGAGAGCCGCATATCTAAATTTGATTTCCATATATATTCAATGTGGTTTGATCCTCGATAGTCAGTTTGCCGTCGTACTCTGATGATGATCATGGAAGGTCGAAACGCGTCAGTGCGTTGCGGCTGGCGGTAGTTTTGTTATGTTGTTCGACGACTGGTTAAATACAATGGGATTTGGTGTTTACTTCTAGCACGCAAACTTGATTTAAAGCATTGTTACCACCACCCGCGCAATCAATTATTGTTAAATTGTATTGCCTATATATGTATATGTCGCGAAAGCTGCAAACAGTTAATGTTCGTGACTGCATAGAAATTGTGCAGCCGACATTTCCAGTGAAGTTCAATGTATGCAAGACTGCTAGAGGTGAGAGCCGCATATCTAAATTTGATTTCCATATATATTCAATGCGGTTTGATCCTCGATAGTCAGTTTGCCGTCGTACTCTGATGATGATCATGGAAGGTCGAAACGCGCCAGTGCGTTGCAGCTGGCGGTAGTTTTGTTATGTTGTTCGATGACTGGTTAAATACAATGGGATTGGTGTTTACTTCAAGCTCGCAAACCTGATTTTAAGAATTGTTACCACCACCCGCGCAATCAATTATTGTTTAAATTGTATTGCCTATATATGTATATGTGGCGAAAGCTGCAAACAGTTAATGTTCGTGACTGCATAGAAATTGTGCAGCCGACATTTCCAGTCAAGTTCAATGTATGCAAGACTGCTAGAGGTGAGAGCCGCATATCTAAATTTGATTTCCATATATATTCAATGCGGTTTGATCCTCGATAGTCAGTTTGCCGTCGTACTCTGATGATGATCATGGAAGGTCGAAACGCGTCAGTGCGTTGCAGCTGGCGGTAGTTTTGTTATGTTGTTCGATGACTGGTTAAATACAATGGGATTGGTGTTTACTTCAAGCACGCAAACTTGATTTAAAGAATAGTAATTAACCAGTCGCATGAAAACATACGAACTGATTAAATCAGCACAATGTTGCAGTATTTTGTGACTTACAAGCATAATTTATCGAAATATTCTTACTGAATTAGTTTTATTTAAATTTCCTTGTGCATGCCATTGTGAGTTTGCCTAGTTAGTTGATGCGTCAACACAATAATTGAAGCTACAGCGACTTTAATCTGTCTTTACTAAAGGATTTCCAAATGTGTCCATTTTCACAACGTATTATTGCAATTAACAGACAGATACAAGCCCCTTTAAATTAAGCTAGCGAGCTAGATATAAATACTTACTTACTTACTTTACTGCGGCTGACTCCTTTTGGAGGATAAGCCGGCTCCTTTGATATCCCGGATTATACCTCTCCATGTCGGGCGGTTGGCAGCCATTTCGGAACATAAAGAGGGGCAATGACGCTCCCAGTAACGTGGACCATAAACATTGCGTAAACCAAGGAGTTCCACGTCCGATTTGATTGTTGCAAGCCATGTCTTCAGTTGCCCACCTCGGCGGCGGCGCCAGTTTGCACATTGACCTGGGTTCATCACCTGCCGTACCAGTTCGTCTTCTGGTTTGTCACCCATATTGTTCAATTATGCGGTTGACTGGATTCTGAGCAACGCGCTAACTGGGTTCCGAGGCGTTCAAGTATCAAATAACCTGTGGCTGACGGATGTTGATTACGCAAACGATGTTGTTCTCCTTGCTGACAGCTTTGGGAGCATGCAAACCGTTTTGGATCAAGTGACCCAGTTTTCATTAGCCGTTGGTCTGGAAATCAATGCCGACAAAACGAAAGCCTTCGCCATCGGTGTATCTTCATCTGATGAACAGCTCACGGTGTACGACAGTCCAATCGAAACAGTCGACGATTTTACGTACCTTGGCTCAAAAATGCTTCCAACTGGTCAAGCAAAGAATGAAGTCCAAACACGCATCGACCGTGCCAGACTTGCTTTCTTACAATTGAAGAACTCACTTTGGAGAAGAAGTGAAATCGGCATCAAAACGAAAATCCGAGTCTACCAGGCTATTGTTCGCCCTGTGCTACTCTATGGCTGTGAGACTTGGCCATTACGTTCTGAGGACTCCAAAAAGCCTGAAGTATTCGACCATTGGTGCCTCAGGTACATCACAAAGACAAAATGGATGGACCGGATGTCGAACGCGTCTGTTCGTCACCAATGCGGTGACATCATGCAACTATCCGTCTGAATCCAACATCGTCGACTTCAATGGTTCGGGCACGTACTACGCAAACCAGATATAAATACCACTCTCATTGCATCTAATCAGTTACAAATCAACAGAATTACCGTCATTCACAGGGACAAAATACCTGCATGACATCATGTTGTTAAAATGCTACAATTTTAAGTGATATGCGGCAGTGAACTAAACCACCTCTCATAAAACGATCGAGCAACGAATGCAATCCTCTTTGAATAACATGAAAAACCATGAGGATTTGCTTACTAGAGAAGCGGTTTTGATGAAACTGTATTTAACTTGATACTATAACATATGGAAGATCTTTTATAGCCTTGCAGGATTTACCTCTTAAGAATTGATATAAAGTTCTAACATGTGGAAACAGGTGCAACGCTACTCGGAACCAAGCAAAATTATCGAAGGAAATACACGGTATTTGTGAAATGTATAAAGGGTAAGTGCATTAACAAATGAGTATTAATATTAACTTACTTATTTATTTAAAAATTTTCGATCGGAAATTTCCTTCTTTTTAGGTATGTGTTAAACAAATAAATTGTAAGTAATTTTAAATTTAAATAAAGTCCACCTAACTAACTAACTTGTGAAAATGAGATTTACCATACGACTGTTGATTTGATTTACACAAAGCTACATTATTTAGTAAAAATTTACAAAAGATAATCAAAATGTCAATCATAGAAAACACGGAAAATCTCACTCAATTTCAACCAGTACAATCAAGTAAATCTTCAGTTAGAGTGTCTTATTCTCGTCATCAGCTTTAATGCCAAGCAATAGTTCTTGATGTTTGAAAATATCCTTCTTAAGAGCTTGAATGAATTTCATGTGTGTTTCTATGTTTATTTGTGAATAAACCACTTAAATGTGACATGGTTAAGTACAAATGCGCTGCAAGCACGACATGTCGTTTCTTTCTGACTCTACTTGAGAATTAGTTAATAACGCTGTATCACGAATTCAGGACTAAAATTTGTTTTTCACCATATTTTTTTAATGAAATAAGTAATTAATAAATAATATATTTGATACTATTATAGTATAGAGACTATTCATATTAGTAACTGCGTTATTTGCATGTAAATGTAGAATCTGGTATAGAGTTACATAGCTCAATAGAAATACTGAATCGAGGAAGCGTACAACACTGAAGATGTTATGTACACGGTTCTATAATAATTTATTTTAACAAGAATATTGCCGTAATTAATAGTTTAACCTGCCTGCTTAGAGTGTACATAGTTTAATTAGAATTTTTATTTTAAAAATTTTATTACATTGGCTACATATGTGGATACGCAGAATTTTTTTCTTTAATTTCAAAAGAAGCTTTCACTTTTTTCAAAAAAGTTCGCGAGATTGAGATAAACACCAATCTACATTTATATAGAATTTGTCGCCCAAAATAACGAAATTACCATTGGGCACGTATGCTGACGCGTCTCGATCTTCTATAGCTCTCATCAGAGCAATGACCACCAACTGACTAACGAGGATAAACTTGCATTTCATATAGCAGGAAAGCATTATTAAAAATGCGGCTCTCACTTCTGGTAGTCTCGCATACATACCTTTTAACATGAACTGTCGGCTGCACAGTTGCTACGCAGCTCCAAACAGGAACGCTGTGTAGCTTGCTCCACATTTCTATTTATTAAACAATAATGAATTGCGAAAGTGAGAAAAATATTCATTAAAAATGTGAGCAATCTTGTGATAAATATCAAGACCTTTGAACAAAACCGGACACAACAAATAGAACGACTAACGTCATTTACACTTTTACCTGATCTGCGTTTTGACTAACGCAGCTTTCATTGTTCCATTAATTTTCTTTCATCAAGATATTTCGGCCTAGCTTACCGTAGGCCTTCATCAGTTGCATTTCACGAAACAAATGAAGCAAGTGTGAAATGCAACTGATGAAGGCCTACGGTAAGCTAGGCCGAAATATCTTGACGAAAGAAAATTACTGGAACAATGAAAGCTGCGTTAGTCAAAACGCAGATCAGGTAATTACAATTATTCCAGGTGCGCATCAATGCAACTCCTTCAAGAATCATTTACACTTACTGGTAAGTTTCTAACTTGCATGGACATCATCAGAACAAGACAGTAGGCTCACTCACGAGGATTAATCTAAAATTTATACAGAATAAGTGAAAATTATAAATTCAGCTCACCTCTAGTTATCTCAGTTAAATTGTACTTGATTGCATATTTCAGCTACACAAATCATATGTAATCACAATCGTGAACTCTTTGTAGTTCTCGCCAGTTTTATGTTATACAAATAACCAATCGTTTATTGATTTTATCGTGATTGCAGTAATTTACGCCAAGCTTGCGGGATTCTTATAAGCTTCTTATTGCACAAGACTCATTGTAATGTTTAAAACACCTAAGACATAATAAGAGCACGGTAGTGAACGCACTGGCCAGTAGGAACCAACAATTCATATATTTGGAAAGAAAAATTATATATGCGGTTATCATACTGAGTATTCTCAAACCAATTTTATGTAGCTTTGAAGACCGTTTACATAATTAAGTTGCTGTCACGAACATTAAATTCTAGAAATTTTGCGTCACATTTGTATATGTTATATCAATTAAACAATTATTGATTGCGCAGTTGGTAAAAACAATTATTTAAATGAAGATTGTGAGGTTGAGATTAACACTAAATACATGGTATTTATCCTGTAGCAAGACATGACAAAACTTCGATAAAACACACGAGCTGGCACGTTTTCACTTTCCATGTTGGTGATCAGGATACGATATCAAACTGACTAACGAGAATTAAACCGTAATGCTTATAGAATGAAAGAAAACTACGTGTGTGTCTGTACCTACGAATGATTTTGATTACATTGTGCGTAACTAAAATCTAGGCTGATTGATATCATGGCAGTCACGAATAGGAAAGTTTTGCAGCCTCTACCAAACTTACATATGGCAAACATTTGAAAAATCATTGATTGCGCAATTGGTTATATCAAATCATTGAAACAAGCTGGCGAGTCTAGTTAAACAACGATTTCATTTTACCTAACCCTTCGCATTCTAGAGAAAACTACATTCAGTCACACTTCCTGACAAATTTGAATCTTCTCTTATTATCGTTGGAGAACGACGTTAAACTAACTAAAGGCGATCAATCCGCAATTCATATAAATAGAAAGCAAAATTATATTTGTATCTCTCAATTCTAGCGTTCTCATTCATATTGTACTCGCGTGACAATTTAGGTTGTGCAATATCACAAAAATGAACTTTTTGCACATTGATACATTCTATATAATTAAAAAAATAATGAATTGCAAGATGACGATAACAAGTTTTAAAATCGATTTGGCGAGCTTGAGATAAACACCAACACAATTACGTATATCTTTTGGCACAACAGAGCTAAATACCGTCATTCACATGTACTGACGCATTTCAAACGTCCAAGATCATCATCAGAGTACGACGGCTAGCAGAATAACGGGAATCATGGTGCACTACTACTTTACTTTACTTTACTGCGGCTGGCTCCTTTTAGAGGATAAGCCGGCTCCATTGATATCCCGGATTAAACCTCTCCATGCCGGGCGGTTGGCAGCCATTTCGGAACATAAAGAGGGCCAATGACGCTCCCAGTGACGCGGACCATAAACATTGCGTAAACCTAGGAGTTCCATGTCCGATTTGATTGTTGCAAGCCATGTCTTCAGTTGTCCACCTCGGCGGCGGCGCCAGTTTGCACATTGACCTGGATTCATCACCTGCCGTACCATTTCGTCTTCGGGTTTGCGTAGTCCGTGCCCGAACCATTGAAGTCGACGGTGTTGGATCCAGACGGATAGTTGCATGATGTCACCGCATTGGTGACGAACAGATGCGTTCGACACTCGGTCCATCCATTTTGTCTTTGTGATGTACCTAAGGCACCAATGGTCGAATACTTCGAGCTTTTTGGAGTCCTCAGAACGTAATGGCCAAGTTTCACAGCCATACAGTAGCACCAGGGCGAACAGTAGCCTGGTAGACTCGGATTTTCGTTTTTTGAGGCTGATTTCACTTCTTCTCCAAAGTGAGTTCTTCAATTGTAAGAAAGCAAGTCTGGCACGGTCGATGCGTGTTCGGACTTCATTCTTTGCTTGACCAGTTGGAAGTATTTTTGAGCCAAGGTACGTAAAATCGTCGACTGTTTCGATTGGGCTGTCGTACACCGTGAGCTGCTCATCAGATGAAGATACACCGATGGCGAAGGCTTTCGTTTTGTCGGCATTGATTTCCAGACCAACGGCTGATGAAAACTGGGCCACTTGATCCAAAACGGCTTGCATGCTCCCAAAGCTGTCAGCAAGGAGAAAAACATCGTCTGCGTAATCAACATCCGTCAGCCATAGGTTATTTGATACTTGAACGCCTCGGAACTCAGTTAGCGCGGTGCTCAGAATCCAGTCAACCGCATAATTGATCAATATGGGTGACAAGGGACATCCTTGTCGAACCCCTGTGTGCAGACTGAATTCAACCGATTCTTCTCCGTAAACACGTACTCTGGCTTTGGTGGCTGCATAGTAGGCCTTGATCAGATTGACGAGTTTTATGGGCATACCGTCGAGCAGCATGATGTTCTATAGGGAGTCGCGATCAACAGAGTCAAAAGCAGCTCGAAAGTCAATAAAACAAGCGATGGTTGGTTGTTGAAATTCGTTGCGATGTTCCAAAACTCGCCGTAATGTAAAGATCTGATCAACACAGCCTTTGCCTGGGCGGAATCCACCCTGATTGGGACGGGTACGGACATGCCGCTCATTACAGAAGCGGTTCAATTGAATCGACGCCAACAGCTTGGATGCGGTGTTGAGAAGACTGATACCACGGTAGTTTTCGCACCTTGATCTATCACCCTTTTTGGGAAACGGTAGCAGGATTGACATTCCGAAGTCTGACGGGCATGCTTCCTGTTCCCAGATAGAAGAGAACAGTCGATGGATTGATGGCAGTAGTGTGCCTATACAGGCCTTGTAGATCTCCGCAGGTATTCCATCTTCACCGGGGGGTTTCTTGTTCTTCATGCGCTGGATGACCGTAGCGATCTCAGCCTCAGTTGGGGAAGAGCAGTCCACGTCGTAGCTGGGTGTAGATGTTGCAGGTGGTTGCGGTGGGGAGCGGCCACTGTATGGTCGGTTCAATAACTGCGAAAAATGTTCAACCCATCTTGCGATTTTGCCATTGACATCAGAAATCAAGTCTCCTGTTGCGCTGCGTAGAATTGTCTCTGCATTGCGCTTACCGGATGCTTTACGTATAAGACGGAAGAGACCCCCGAAATCACCGACGTTTGCAGCCGATTCCATGGCGGAAGCCATTTCATCCCAGTACTGCTTACGGTCAGCCCGAGCAGACCTCGTGGTTTCACGTCTCAGGTGGCGATAATTAGGCGCGTTATTCATCCGGGCATCTCTTGCTTTTTGTGACGCCCGCATCGTGCGTTCAGAGATCCAGTCTTTATGGTGACTTTTGATGGTTCCGAGCGTTTCAAGCGCAGCTTGCTGAGTAGAGAGTTTCAAGTTATTCCATTGATGCTCCACATTGGTTTTATCTACGGCATGAGTTCCACCGTCAGCGGCAGTCAACTTTTCAGTGATTGAGGCAGATAGCGCTGTACAACGGGATGGGTCCGTTAGGGCAGCAACATTCAGGCGTTTCGTAGGTTGACGGCGCCGTCGGGACTTGAGATGAAGCCTCAATTTGGCACGTACTAGAGTGTGGTCGGACCCTCCTCGGCTGCCAGTTTCAGCTCCTCGGTATGACCTGCAATCTTCGACAGAAGACATCCAACGCGACCGTACCAGAATGTAGTCGATCTGATTGGCTGTGTGACCATCGTTTGAATACCAGGTGAGCAAATGCTTCCGAGGGTGTTGGAAACGCGTATTGGTAACGCACATATGGTTGACTTCTGCAAAGCTGATAAGTCGTGCTCCGTTCTCGCAGCGCTCACCTAGACCAAACTTTCCCAGTATGTGTCTGGTGGATGAGTCAGAAGGTCCTGTTCGTGCGTTCCAGTCACCAGCAACAAACAGTATGTCGCCTCTGGAAATTCCTTTGATGGTCTCTTGCAATTGGTCGTAGAACTCATCTTTCACATTTGAATCAGCTGCGAGGGTTGGTGTGTAGACGGCTACGACTGTGATGTTAAAAGTTTTCCCTCTCAGTCGGACCGTTGCAATCCTCGGTGATACGGGATTCCAAGCCAGCATGGCTCTCTGCGGTGTAGGACCAAGTAAAATGGCTACACCGTGTTGTCCGGACCCGTCAACTGGTCCGCTGTGATGCATCAAGTATGTTGATTCTGCCGACGGTACTTTTATCTTCGTTGATCCCGTGCCGGGCAATCGGACTTCAGATAGGCATGCAACTTCAATCTGGTAGTCATATAAAGATTTGGCCGTAATTGCTTGGCTGCCGATATCAAGCAATGTTCGAACATTCCAACACCCGAAATAAATAGGTGTTTTCGCGCTGATAAAACCAGATAGCTTTTCACTTGACACCCTAGCCTCTGGGGGAGCACAGGGCGCGTCGCTTGCCGGGGACGCCGTAGCATGAACGGTATTCATAGATTGTGACATTTTCATGGAGTTTCTTGGGAATTTGGTACAAGTGGTGTCCCCTCACCACTCGGCTTTTTGATCGAGGACGCACCTCTAGCCTTTGCACATCCAAGCGCAGTCTGCAAGGCAGCAGTAAATAGTATGGTTGCCGGTGGCTGTTGAGAGCTCATTCGCTATTCGGAAGTACGGGGTACTGTCCAGGAGTCCATGTAATCCTGTGGCTGTTGTCCCCTTTTGTGGCGGGGAACACACGCCGAGTCATGGTGCCGTCGTCGGGCTCATGTGGTATTTTATAGGAGATCCGATTGCCGGTCGGAAATCCACCACGCCCTGGTGACACCACCGCCATAGCCCCGTTAGCCCATGTACGATCGATCATCGAAACATGGTTGACACCGTCGTACCACGTTGAGGAGGGGATGGTCTTTACGACGGAAAATGTTCTTGCCCCAGATGAGAATCGAACTCATCATGGTGCACTGCATATAGACGATAAGAAAATTTATATATGCGTGTCCCATCTCAAATCCCAGCAATTAGTTGACTGGAATTTTCGTCTGCACAATTTCTGTGCAGTCACAAACATGAACATGTGGAGCTTTAGTCACACATATGCTTTGGATTGCAGAAAATGAACTTCATCTTAAATATGATTTTTTTTCCTTTTCTAGAACTCATCCAGCTTTATTCAAAACTGATGAGACTGGGATTGGTAAAGTGGGCAATTGTTTCCGTTTTGCAGCTCATTCAGCATGCCCTAGAGGCCACGCACTGCAAGCAATAATTGTTAATATAACAACGTATGAATTTTGTTGCATTTCCTTCGTTCAGGTGGATTTGACTCGTTCTCAATTTGGATCTAGAGTTTAAACTGTATATCCAAGATCTTTCATATTATGACAAAAATTATACCAGTGGGGCATAATTTAATTTTCAACGTAATAGAAAGGTTTGGTTTTTCATATACTTGCACGAAGGTGTGAATTTGATGATTATTTTGCTATCTCAGACAATTTTTACTCCTTACTGGCTATAAATATTGTCATATCTTGACTTAAAACAGAAATTGAACAAAAATATGCGCGGTGAACACTGCAACCGGTACATTCTGCGATGTTACTAAGGCGACAGAATTAAAATCAGGAACAAGGCAATACTAAAGACAACATGCGGGAAAATAACAATTTTTACACAATTGCCTTCAAAGATATCAATTCGTCAAGACTTAATCCGTCCATACAAGAATAACCAGATCCCAAACATCAAACAGTAACGCGATACGAATCGCACCTACCTGTACACAGACACGTATATTGACAAAACGCATACTTACTCCCCTTTTAAAATGTAAATTTGAAATACGACTAATAACCATGACTTAATAAACTGAAAACCAAGAACGTCTATTAATTAAAGAATGCAATGTGTGTTTTAGTATTATATATATATATATATATATATAAATATATATATATATATATATATATATATATATATATATATATATATATATATATATATATAGAGTACGACGGCAAACTGACTATCGAGGATCAAACCGCATTGAATATATATGGAAATCATTGTTAGATATGCGGCTCTCACCTCTAGCAGTCTCGCATACATTGAACTTGACTGGAAATGTCGGCTGCACAATTTCTATGCAGTCACGAACATTAACTGTCTGCAGCTTTCGCCACATATACATATATAAGCAATACAATTTAAACAATAATTGATTGCGCGGGTGGTGGTAACAATTCTCTAAATCAAGTTTGCGTGCTTGAAGTAAACACCAATCCCATTGTATTTAACCAGTTATCGAACAACATAACAGAAACTACCGCCAGCTGCAACGCACTGACGCGTTTCGACCTTTCATGATCATCATCAGAGTACGACGGCAAACTGACAATCGAGGATCAAAGCGCATTTAATATATATGGAAATCAAATTTAGATATGCGGCTCTCACCTCTAGCAGTCTTGCATACATTGAACTTGACTGGAAATGTCGGCTGCACAATTTCTATGCAGTCACGAACATTAACTGTTCGCAGCTTTCGCCACATATACATATATAGGCAATACAATTTAACAATAATTGATTGCGCGGGTGGTGGTAACAATTCTTAAATCAAGTTTGCGAGCTTGAAGTAAACACCAATCCCATTGTATTTAACCAGTCATCGAACAACATAACAAAACTACCGCCAGCCGCAACGCACTGACGCGTTTCGACCTTCCATGATCATCATCAGAGTACGACGTCAAACTGACTATCGAGGATCAAACCGCATTGAATATATATGGAAATCAAATTTAGATATGCGGCTCTCACCTCTAGCAGTCTTGCATACATTGAACTTGACTGGAAATGTCGGCTGCACAATTTCTATGCAGTCACGAACATTAACTGTTCGCAGCTTTCGCCACATATACATATATAAGCAATAAAATTTTACAAAGATTGATAGCGCGAGTGGTGGTAACAATTCTCTAAATCAAGTTTGCGAGCTTGAAGTAAACACCAATCCCATTGTATTTAACCAGTCATCGAACAACATAACAAAACTACCGCCAGTTGCACGCACTGACGCGTTTCGACCTTCCATGCTTTGCTTTCCATATATATATGCAATGCGGTTTGATCCTCGCTAGTCAGTTCGCCATCGTACTCTGATGATGATCATGAAAGGTCGAAACGCGTCAGTGCGTGCGACTGGCGGTGGTTTTGTTATGTTGTTCGACGACTGGTGAAATATTATGATACAACAAGTGGGCGAGCGCTTTTGGCTAGAACGTCTCGTGGATAATAAGATTCGTGGGCCCATAATTTCTCTATATTTTACACTTTGTATATAGAGTTCAAATATCTTTTACTTCTTACTTTTGAGATCCAATTTACTTTAAAAATAAAAAATAGAGGTGCTGAGTGAAGCAGGAAACCACTGATATCTCACAATTATTTGAATATAATAAATAAAATGCTATCGAGATTTGTGCATAATATTTTACTCTGATACATTAAATCTGCTTAACACTTCTGTCAATGGTCAAACGACAATACAATTAAACAATTATTGATTGCGCAGGTGATGATAACTATTATATAAATCAAGTTTGCGAGTTTGAAGTAAACACCAATCCCATTGTATTTAACCCTTCGTCGAACAACATAACAAGACTACCGTCAGTTGCAACGCACTGACGCGTTTCGACCTTCCATGTGAGTTGCGCCTGGCGGTAGTTTTGTAATGTTGTTCAACGACTGGTTAAATACAATCGGATTAGTGTCTACTTCAAGCTCGCTAACTTGATTTAAAGAATGGTCAAACAAGTTGCTCTGATATCTACTTATAATCTGAAACTATTACAAGACTTATTGTGTAGCCAATTATAGTTGGCATTTTTACTTCATTATAGAAACGAAAAATAACACGAAGTAAAAATTTTCGTAGCTGCTATCTCACTCAGAATTTCATATTCTAGAGCTGCATTATTTAACTCGGACTGACATTTTTTTGGAAATATATACATTAATTTTTTAATAAAATGTCAATCACAACTAGTATAACACGTGATCAGAGAACCCTAGAATATCATATGATGGATTTCTTTTTAACACATTTATTATTATTATTCAGCTCTTCGTTATGAAGCAAAGATTCAGCACAACATATTTGACTCTAATTGACTGTTTCATTAATCATTTTTTGAAAAAAATTGTTACGATGTAAAATCAACATCTAGGTATGGTTTTACGATTTTCCATTTTATCAATGTGAGGTTTTGTCTCTAATAGAATTGTAGTCTTGCATTAGCTTAAAAAGTGCTACCATTTGTCACTATTTTATTATTCTGCATATGTTTGACATGTTTGACGCACCTAAGTAATTTTGCCATTTGATTGATGTTTTCTCTCACATTTTGATTCTAGTGGACTGTGTTACTATTTATGCCAGTTTAAACCGGAAGCTGCACTTTAAAAATGTCTATAAGTTTTAACCAGGTTTGTGGACTTGACATAAATATTATTGTGCATTTTCTTGATCAGTAGAACAACATGGGGAAACCAACGTTACTACAAGTGCAATGAATGAAGTTTACTTATTTATGAATTAATTATTGAAAGCACATTTACTGCCATAGAATGCGCTTTTACAGTCTTATATATGTCGAAAGCATAAAGATTTGACCAGTTTAGAAAATAACCTATACATAGTATTATTACAATATTATTTTATAATGTGTAACCAATAAATAAACGGTAATTCTCTCTCGCAACTATAAATTTTGCTCTTCCCTGTGCTACATACTTTCAGATGAGATTTCTCTACTATTTTAATTTATGTAAATTGGACGATCAAGCCATATGAATGAATTATATTAAATTACAAAACCCGGCAATAATGAGCTATCGAAGTTTGAAAAGCATTTAATCGAAAAGACAATGGATACGACACAGTCTCATATTTGAATCGACTAGTTTTACAGAAATTAATTGTTACTTGCATTGTCACTGGTTTAAACGGCATTGGCAGTCCAAGCTATTGCTGACGAGATTATTAATAATGTATAAACATGATATTTTAAAGGAAGACAAATTTTAAAATCGAAAACATTTCAAGTAATTGCCTCACGGCAACGGCTACACTTAAGTATGTAATAGGCATTGAGCACCCAGTAACACTAAATTCAAATGGTACCTAATTAATGCACATGTGGCGTAAGCTTCAAACGTTAATGTTCGTGACTGCATAGAAATTGTGCAACCGACATTCTAGATCCAGCACAATATATTTGAAAATACTAAGTGTGAGAGCCGCATATCTAATTTTACAAACCTTATATATTGTGGTTTGATCTTCACCACATGATGGTGATCATGGAAGGTAGAAACGCTTTTGTGCAGTAGTACTGATATGTAGTGCGTTTGATTGTGTAAAGTGGAATTTAAATTTATTTGAAGCTCACAAACTTTATCTAGTGAAGTACAAAAAAGGATATGTAAAAGTCACCTTTTAATAAAAGTTATAACATTTTTTACACATGCGCTTCTTGCTAACTGGTAGTTCAATAGTAAGAGCCGGACCAATGTCCCTAACCGGGGACATTCGGACGGTGCAGTATTATGTACGGACGAGTATTAAAACAATAGTTACTTCAAGTTCATATTAAGCCTGTAGACAAAAGATTTCAAAGTTAACTCACTTCAGAATATATGTAAGAAATTCAAAATTAATAAAAAATATGATTTTTGAGGTTGTCTAATTTTGAATAAATTACAAATACCAACATTTCTGAAATCAGCCGAATACAGCCTAACCTTATTCTCGTACCTCGAACGATATCAGTAACCAAATTTTCCTGATAAGAATGCCATCATTAAGTGAGACATAAAATAGTGATATTTTATGATTTGACGTGCAGGGATATCTAGGATATTATGCATCAAGTATTGCTTGTCTAGTAACAAGACCAGAATGTGTGGATTTGCTGGAAAAACAGGTGTTCAGGAGTAATTTTTAATCGGAATTTTGGTGAAATTTAGCATATCTTGAAATCCATTGTTTTTACAATGTACCGATTCGGAGACCGTAGTGTTGGTACCATGTACCTATTTGGCAACCATTGTGTTTGTATCAGGTTCTGACTCGGAAACCATAGTGTTGGTACCCATTATAGGCTCGGTAAATATTATATATATATATTGAATTATCATTACGGCAACATTGTCGAAGACTATATATATATTTAGCTCCGCTACAGCTGTTATGCGTTTGCGTATAGGAGATAGTACAGTCCGATTATCCCACGGTCCTCACTCAAATATGTAGTGGGTATAGGGCGTAGTACAAGCTCGTACTGATGAAGCAATTTACGCATGTGTGCATGAGATTATGTTGATTTTTGTTTATCCCTCTGATTCACTTTGAACTAATTCGCTACTAGGTTTGCGAAACCTAATACACAATTACCTAGTAACAAGTTAGTTCAATTATAACTGAATAATCAGCATGCACTTGAAGTATAACCTTTAAGGTACATGCGCTTCTTTCTAATTGGCAATTCGTCGGTAAGAGCCGGAACTACGACCCTAACCAGTGATAAAGTTGGTTAAGTAATTGCGGTTAGTTGGACGGTGCAATCTCCAATGCGTACGTGTATTATTTATTTTTGTTCATTTGGTAAACTTTTTACCCTATATTCAACTTGTGCACAAAAAAGTTTTTGAGGATCAAACTGCAAATAAGGAAAACAAAATTATATATGCGGTTCTCACCCCTAGTAATTACAAATATATTATTCTGGACAGGAAATTTAGGCTGCCCTATTTCTATGCAGTCAAGAACATCAATTTTTTGCAGAGTTCGCTACATATATAAAGTGGATACAATTAGACAATCAACGATTGCGTGTACGGTGGTAGAATTTTTTAAAGACAAGTTTGCGAACAAGAAGGAAGCACCAATCCGACTGCATTAAACCAGACGTCAAAAAAATAGTAGTCACACGAACCGAAGTTATTCGAGCTTCCATGATCATTACCAGAACACGACGGCAAACTAAATAGCGAAGGTCAAATGGTATTGCATAATTACGGAAAGAAAATTAGATATGCGTCTCTCACCTCTAATTAATCCAGATATATTGTACTGGACTGAGAATATCAGTTGCACAATTTCTATATAATCACGGACATTAACATTTTTCCACATTCCCGACCTGTATATAGGTAATAAAATTTAAAAATAATTGTTTGCTCCTATTTTTATGGTCTTACTATTATAACTCAAAAATCCCTAACGCAATCGAATCTTCTTTATTTACTTTTGTCAGTATTTGCATTACTCGATGGCTTAATCACATAACAATTATCTCTTTAACATAGAAACAAGATAAATATGTGCATGTATATGTTTATTTGTGTTTTTCTATACTTCTGCCCATATTTCGTTAAAAATAATAAAAATGTGTAGTTTGCTCTCACTGATATCTCTGATTAGTGTTCATGTTATATATCAAATATCACGCGATTAAAACCTTTTGAATGTCATTAATCAAAAGGCAATATGTATTAACCTAATGTCATATACAAGAGAAAGTTATTATATAAAAGTCATTTAACAAATGGAAATTACATTATAACTCTAAATATTAATGTAACAGTCACAACTTTTAACAATTTATCCAATACAATTTGGATTCGTACCATTATTTGAATGCCGAAATATGGAAGTTGAATCAAATTTGCTGGATTTCTAGCCAATGAAGAGACCATATTTGGTTAATAAATCAGTCATCTTTTTCTGGTTTCCGGAGCATTGTCAAAAGGTTATGGCATACGGGAAAATGTGAATCATTGCTAAAGGTGGATATACGCTGTTAACTATGCGTTTCAACGTCGTGGTTGCCTAAATTAAGGCTCCCAGATGACAGTATGACCACCAGGTACCTCCATAATTTTGAAAGTTCTTATTCAGAGATCGATGTAGCACCAACGGCATAACTTACTTCCATACACAATAAACAATTCACATATCCTATATAAACAGTGGGCGCATAACTAAATAATTAACACTAACTTATCATATTGGTCGAGGTTTGGATATAACATTCAAAACCTCTATTCATGTTAGGCGAAAGTGAAATTTGGATTAATTTCTTCATGCAGACGCCAAAAATGACAATTATGTACTGAGAATATAAGAAACACTGAACAGTTAATAGACATGTTATTAATGGAATTTTTAAGACTCTGAACCCTGGAGACCGGCAGTTTCTACCGTTTTATCGGGAGCAAAAATCAGAATCGCCACAGATTTTAGCAATTACTTTGCAGTTTTTCCGTAATCGTGGCTCGGAATATGACTCGAACCGGGACATATTTTCTTCTAAATCTAGCGAAGCACTTACTGCGCCACCGAAGCCAAAAATAACTTTTTATAATACGTTAAATACCAAATATTTTTTCCGTCTATTTATGTTTCAGGTGGAGACTATTTGAGCGAAAATCCAACTGTCTTCCGCTATCTTTCATTATAGAACTGACATAATACCACATTTACATTCACGCACACACACACAAAATAATTAAAAAAATAAATATTTAAAAGAAATATACGTGCGTTTGCTAATTAAGACAAATAAATTTGCTATTAAATAATTGACCACTTTCAGTTAAATGCAAATGCTATTCACAAGAATATTTAGATTATCATCAGAGTAAAATTTGTCTTGCTAATGTGTTGAAATCAAGCAGTTCAACTATATACAAATTTATTTATCAAAAAAGATATCTCCATTTATTTCGACAATTATTTTCTGCACAGAAATAACTAACAACTTATACATTGTTGACATCAAAAGTGACATTGGCGTGAAAAATATGATGCTAGAAAATATAACCTGTTATAATTAAATTATCTTTTCTGAATTAATCGACTAAATTGTTGGACACTGTGTTTTATGCAAATATTAACATAAGAAAAATCTATTAATAGAATTAAATTTAATTACTTCGCGTTTAAAATATTAATTTTTTTCTAGTCATGATAATACTGCACAATATCTATCGCTTTTTTCGGCTGGCTGGGGATTAGTTAGTTTTTATTAATTATAATTTAAGTTTTTAAAAATTTTCCTGGAAAAATCGTGAGTATTTGAATAAAATAAATAATATTGTGTGATGGTTATCTTTTCACTTGGCGATATATGATTATATATTATTTAAAATATTAAATTTGGAGTATATGCTTTACATCTCAGACTATTTTCAAGTTGTGTATTCTTGGATGGCGAATCACAATATGGTCTAACTTTATACGCGGAGGTATTGAAGTAGAAATTATTCGGTATTTGGTAGCAAGTTGAATTAATTTCTCCTACTAAATTTCGGCTGGAGCTTTTGATTCATGAGGTTGCAAATTTGCAGCAATTGTGTATCACGTTTACAAGACCGTGCTTTTCCAATTGTGGAATAAATATGAACAAATCAAAAACAGGAAATCTAATTCTACCGATATTATTGTGCGTGCTAAATTAGTAATTTTTCTGTAATTGTAACCGTTGTTATTCTATTTGGGAGAAATTTATTTCTAATCATTTTCTTGATTTGGTACCTTATTCTACGCTTCCAGTTTATGCCGGTCAAAACCGAGCCTTCACAATTCACAATAAATGAAATTCTTATGAATGCGTAATGGGATAATTTGATTTCCATATCTACGCTTTCTCCTTCAGAATTAACAAATATTTATAGAATAATTCAAATCTATAATTTGGATCAATGCTTCGGCCAGCGTTTCGTATGCGTTGATATGCAAACTTCATATGCTTATACCTAAATAATATCCACTTTAGCATCGGATGGAACACTGAACTAAAGTCCAATGTTATACAAATTGGTAATGAAAATAAAATCATTTAGAATTTACTAGCCGGTTGAATTATTTCCTTTCACCACGTTTCAGACAAGGCTTTTAGCTTCATGTATAACTTTTACATATGCGACAACATATTTTGTTGCGAATTGGCAGGAAATTGGAATTTCGTTTGACATCCAAAAAATCTAGTTGAGGGTTATTTTGCCCGCACCGTTCATCATTTATAAGCCCGTGCTTATTGAAGTGAACCGATATATGCAAAACAAATGCAATTCCGTAATACAGTCGATCAAATTATGCGAGTTCAATTAGAAATTTGCCTTTAATTTGAATCCTCATTTCATTATTCAGAAATTTGCTTCTGCTCTTTTCCATTATCTTCAGATGTTGTTTTATATTTTAAGTTCTGAACTCGATATATAAATTAATTTTTATCTCTCTACAATTAAGCACTCTGCTTTTCAGCTAAAACTTGCTTGGATTTTAATTGATATATGAGGTTTCAAAGCTAATATTTCTAGGTTTGTGCATTTAATAAATTAAGTCTCCTGAGAACTTTTAGATGTATGTACCTTTATGTAATACTTTCTTCTTATACGCATTTCTTACTAAGTCTATAACGATTTAAAATACGTGAAACAATCATAACAGACAGTTTTATGTCAATCAATTAACATTTTAAACACAATACAAGATATGCTTTCAAATTTAATTTTACACAGTCATTTATACTCGAGTGGGCCAAGAAGAAACTATGTTTACATCGAGATAAATGAATGTGAGTATAGAACAGTCTGTTCGACTCTTGATTCTTGAGGTTGTTAATATTGTGCTATTATAATCAGCGCGTGCATTAATGAAAAAGACGAGAAGGTTAAGTCGAAACATTGACGAAAAATATCTGGGTGTTGATTGAAATCCCCGGTTTCCGTAAAATTTGGATTTAAAGAATAACAAAAAACAAAAACACTTAAGCCTAGCAAAAAGGAAAAAATTTAATCATCTTTGAAATATGCGTCTGCTTGTTTCAAATAGTTCTTGAGTATTTGAAGCAAAAAACTGGGCTTCAGCGGAAATGCAGACAAAAGTGATTTGAGTTCCGCTAACACTAAATTCGAAATGTTCGCAGATAAATTATTGTGAAAATTTTTAAAATAGTACTGAAAACATCGACACTCTACTTTTAAGCTAAAAAAAGCAAATGAAGGTGATAGTTTTACTACTATCGATTTAATACAATGACGATTTGCGAAATCGCTTCATTTTATACTCCCTCTTTCTCTCTCTCACACACACAATACTTTCTCTCTCTCTCTCTCTCAACCTTAGTCAATCTCAAACTCACCGACAATCTCAACTTTTCACTTATTCTCTTATTTTCTTACTGAATAACTCCATCTGTCTCACATTATCTTTTATCCTATATTTCTCAACTCTTTTTTCCTTCCTTCGCACAACTCTATCCCATAATCAATCTTACCTCCTTCTCTCTCCCCCACTCATCTATAAATCTCCAAATCTTTCTCCGTTTACTGCTAGTTCTCATATTCTCACTCTCTCATTCTCCCACTTTTATTCTCTTTCTCTTAAATACAAACTCTCTCTCTCTCTCTCTTTCGTTTAAAAAACGTTTTCCCTCATATCCGTCTCGCACTCACTGACTTACGCATCCAACCTTAACCTCTGTATCTCTTAATCTCTCTTGCATTCTCTTTATTGATCATTTACACTTCTCTATTCTCGCACTAACTACTTCGCTTATTCCCCTCTCACTTTCTTTTACTTAATATTTCACTCACTCGTATCACTCCATTCCATCTGGAATTTACTCTTTAACTTGCTTATTAATTCTATTACTTACTAACTAATCTCGCGCTGTCTATATCTCACTGTCTCGTCTTTTTTATTTACTAAATTATCCACTCGTTATCTTTTTCTCTGTTGCATCCACATGCATACGTAATCACATCACAGCTCGAACAATAACGGTATCCATCACTTTCTAACACGGTCTCCCTCAAGCCTAATCGCACTTTCTTCGACTTGTACATTTTCTCTCCTTGATAAAGTACTTTAGATCTCTAGTTGTTGTCAAATAACTCAAAATTCGTGAATTTTGAAAATAAGGCAGCATCACAAATTTCTGTGCATTTTCTGCTCGTACGGCTTCAGTTAGTATTTTAGTAAAAAAATAACTAAAATTGTAAATGCATCAGTTCGATAATGCATATTTATTTGCAGTTGTTACATTGATATTTGTTGCAACATGTGTTTCGAATTGGTAGATGTCATGTTTGAATGTATTTTCATTTTGTTTAGTCAAGAGCGCATTGCTTCCGTTGGAAAATTGTATATGCATCCAAAAAAATCTTTACACTTGTTGCTGATTTATGTTTTGTAAAGAGCAAAATCCTATACGTTCACGATAGGTTGTACCAAGAATTTATATTTCATAACTGGAAGACAACAAGTTACAAAATTTAAGGGCTTGAGGGCTTTTATTATATGATTCTTAAGTTCATATTTATTGGATTTGATATTACAAGTTAAAGCACTTTCCAAACACATAAATTTCTATGCAAATTCTCTGTGAAACCAGAATTTGTTTCCAATCTCTTTTTTTTAAATAGATACATTTTTTGCAATATGTTACATTTGTATACATGATATGTTTCAAGCATGAAGTTAACAGCCATTCTTATTAACTGGAGCGAAACTGCTACAGTTGATAAAATCGAACAATTTAAGATTCATGTACGTTAGATTATGTGGATTATTACAATATTTATAAACATTGTCTTTATATATCAAGACTTATTATGAATATATTTAATTCAATTCTTGCGTTAAACTTTAATTCAATATTATTTCCCAGGTTATATGGTGGCTTGTCTATAATGAATAAACAGAGGTGGCTAGATCGAACTTTAAATCAACGAAATGTCAAAAAAGTTCCAGCAAAAAGAAAAGCTTACAAACTAATTAGTTATATAAGCGAAAATTGCGATAAGTTTGGCACATGTGTTGCGCAGTTCGAGCCCTGTTTGTGGTTAATCATGGAAAGTACTTGAATTATTCCTAACAAGGTAGAAACTGGTCTAATTTATGAATTTGCTTTGCTACCTTAAGAAATTCTTTAAATCAAGTTTGCGAGCTTGAAGTAAACACTAAACCCATTGTATTTAACCATTCGTCGAACAACATAACAAAACTAACGCCAGCCGTGTTGTTCGACGACTGGTTAAATAAAATGTGATTGGTGTTTACTTCAAGCTCGCAAACTTGATTTAAAGAATTGTTACCACCACCCGCGAAATCAATTATTGTTAAATTGTATTACCTTAAGAAATGCTTAATTTATTCTGACATCATCTATATCGTAATGATCCTGTCATAAAACTTCAATTTAATATGGGTATAAATACAATGCTGGCATATTTATACCGGTCAAACAATACCAGATCCTATGCAAGCATCCGAAATATGACTAATTTTTTATGTTGCTTCATTTAGCCAGTGAGCTTTTAGTATAGCATGTCCAAAAAAATTTTATAATAAGGAGCAATTGTTGCCCGTGAATTAAATGGAATTAATGAGAATAATCAGAAATGCAAAATACGGAGACAAATCGAAGGCATTTAGAACCTCACTTATCTAACTAGTAGGCATTAATTAATATTTGAATTAACCTGTTTTTAGGGTGATGCATGCTCATATATTAAATAAAATATCTCATTGTCTAAAGTAAGCAACTAAACAGTAATGTGAAACTTGAGATCCTTGCATACGATCTAGCATTGTTTGACATGTAAAATCTTATTAATTATAAGTGGATGCAGATTGATTTTGGATTTTTATGTGTTTGAAGAATCTTAAAAAAATTACATAACCAAATGAAACTTCTAAACAGAATTTATAATAGAATTTATAAAAATACTTACTCTATACTCTTGGCAAAGTTGGGAATTTGGATCTAAACGTTGAAAGTTACTATTTTATATGTAGACACATAGGCATGTGTTCATATTTATTAAAGGAATTTCAGATTGGTTAATAGTTAATACAATTAAACAATCATTTATTGCACAGATGGTGGTAAAAATTACCAAAGTCAATTGTGCAAGCCTTACTTAAACACCAATTTCATTGTATTTTACCGGTTGTCGAATAACATAACTAAACTACTGCCAGTCGTACGCACTGACGCGTCTTGACCTTCCATGATCATCTTCAGATTACGACGGCTAACTGACCAGCGAGGATACAACCGAAATGCAAATATATAGAAAGCAAACTTAGATATGCGGTTCTCAACTTTAGTAGTCTCGCATACATTATACGTGACTGGAAAAGTCGGATTCACCCTTTCTATGCTGTCACGAATATTAACATTTTGCTGCGTTCACCACACAAATATAAATAGGCAATACAATTAAACAATAATTGTTTGCGCGGGTGGTGGTAACAACTATTTAAATAAAGTTTACAAGTTTGAGGTTAACACCAATCCCATTGTATTTAATTAGTTGTCGCACAACAAAGCGAAACAACCGTTAGTCACAAAGCTGCAAAATGTTTATGTTCGTGACTACATATAGATTGTGTAGTCGACATTTCCAGTCAAGTTCAACGTATGCGAGACTACTAGATGTGAGAGCCGCATATCTAAGTTTGCTTTTCATAGCAATGCATTGCGATTTGATCATCGCTAATCAATTTGACCTCGTACTCTGGTGATGATCATGGAAGGTTGAAACGCGTCAGTACTGACGGCTGTTTTGATATGTTGTTTGACGAAAGGTTAACTACAATGGGATTGGTGTTTACTTCAAGCTCACAAAATTGATTTCATGAATTGTTACCGCCACCGGCACAATCAATTGTGCTTAAGTTGTATTACCTATTTATATTTGTGTGACAAACGCTGCAAAACTTTAATGTTCATGACTGCATAGAAACCTTGCAGCCGACATGTCCAGTGAAATGCAATGTTTGCGAGACTAATATAAGTGAGAGCCGCAAATCTAACTTTGCTTTCTATAAATATGCATTGAGGTTTGATCCTCGCTGGTCAGTTTGCCGTTGTACTCTGATGATGATAATGGAAGGTCGAAACGCGTCAGTGCGTTGTGTCTGACGTTAGTTTTGCCATGTTGTTCGACGAATAGTAAAATAAAATGGGATTGGCGTTTACTTCAAGCTCGCAAACTGGCTTTAAAGAATTGTTTGTAGTTAATGCAATTAAACAATAATTAATTGTATTAACTTTTCTAGAAGCATAACGTTTCGAAGATAAGAGTTACATCTTTTATTGGATTTTAACTTTTGGGGTAAAATTTGTGTGTCGCTTTAATAACCTTTGAGGTTAACTTCGGGAATTCGAAGTCAAGGCGTAGGCGCAACGCATGGAAGCTTCAAACGAAGAAATATCAATGTGATGAGAAAACAGCGCGACGAAAAAGGTGCATTTTAATTCAGAGCAGAATTAAAATTATATATTTTTCAGATATTTTATTCATAGAAATTGTTCAACAACATTTATAAATAAAGTTTTTCTTTTTCTTTGAGTATTAATTCTTTATGTGCTTCTTGCTTTTTGCGTCATGGTCAACAACTAGGATGAGGAAACAAAATTTTGCATATCATAAAATAAATATTTTCTATAAGATTTTTATATTTTCATTCAGATATTTATTTATATTAAGTTTGCGAGCTTGAAATAAACACCATTCCCCTTATATTTAACGAGCTGTCGAACAACATAACAAAACTACCGCCGAACACAACGCACTGATGCGTTTCCGCCTTCCTTGATTTGTTATGTTTTACGACGACTGTTTAAATAAAATGGGATTGGTGTTTATTTCAAGCTCGCAAACTTAATTTAAATAATTTTTACCACCACCCGCGCAATCGTTTGTTGCTTAATTGTATTGTCTGTTGGTATTTGTTTGTTAATTGGTCCACGCGTCGCACATGTGAAAGATTTTAAAAGAAATCTCGCAGGAGCCCTGACAGTGTGACGAATGTAATTAACCTTACTAATTTGAAACAGCAGCTTATCTTTAATGAGTGTGACTTTCGTTTCTATTCTACTTTTACTCTATTCGACAACACTAAACAGAGTGACACCCCTGAATGCAATCCTAAAGCGTTACGATATCTTGTCCATTTGAACATGGTTCGTCAAGCCATTTTTAATATCAGCCAAATTTATCCAATTTATCGTTTCGTCACATTTTTTTCCTAAAAGCAATTTGGCGAAATGGACATAGAATCAGATTAGCTTAGAATATAAATCGTTTATAAACATCACAGCGTGAAAATTAACTGCAAAATCTCTGATATATAAACATATATATATATATATATATATATATATATATATATATATATATATATATATATGGCGGAATTGGTCTAATCTTAATCATTAGAATTTGTACACAAGTAAAAATAAACTGTCATTTAAATGGCTTTCTGACATATTTTGTGTTTGATTTTAGTGTAAGAGGAGGCCACTCTGAATGTAGTTCTAATTCAGACTACCGCGTGTGAAATACATTATTTCATTAATTGTTTTGATACAACAGAACTATACAGGACGACGTAACTGTAGTTTCACATTAAAACACTAAAGCTGGAGTCGATTATTCCTTAGATTAATGAATAACGCGTTTGCCAGAATTTAAACTTGGAGATGTATAATTTCATTTAAATCAAGTCCTTATTAAAAGCATTTGAAAAAATCTATAATCATATTTTATTGCACGAATCTGTGACTGAATTGCCTTTTCTACATTATAAATTTCTTAGTTTATATTGACATATGTAAGTAATTAATGGGTCAGGTGTTTATATCAAGACCGCAACCTTGATTATAATAATACAGATTAATTGTTTGTTTTTCTCTGTTTTTAGCAAAATACTGGTAGAAGGAGAACATAATTCTATTATGTAGTTTTATATTCAACAATTTAATATTATATATATATATATATATATATATATATATATATATATAATGTAAGGATTTAGTAAACATAGCATAAGATAGCAAATGAAAATCACCAAGTAAACTGGATATTTTCTTAATGGGGACTCATTGGGTACCTTCAGAAATTTACCTTGCTGAGATTTGAGCCAAAGGCATTTGTTTTAAAGTACTGTAACACATCCTCCACACAAACGAAGCCATGCATTGCAATTCATTTTCAGCTGTTTACCAACTCTTGTTCTTTACCGGAGTGTTTTTATTCTGGCGGATCTTATTTGGTATCGCTTTTGACCTAAGGTTCCATCAAAACCTTCCACGATCTATTACTATAGGGCATTGGGAAGTAATATAGCATTGATGTATATCGAAATTATCTTCTCATTAAAAAATAAACATTTTTAGAAGATAGAAAATGCATTTCTTCAATTATATCTATATCGTCATTTTTGGTTAAACAGATTATTTTCACATTTGTAGGGGATATCAATTAAAAAATGTCTCGTATCATCTACATTAAAATATTTTTTTTGGAATTTCAACTGAAAAGCACTGGCCGTGTTTAAGGAGGTAAAGTTCTTGGACAGGATGTTGCTAAGCGTCATCGTAAAAAATTGTGTGACGACATCTCGGGAATTACGAAACTTGTCATTCGTCGATTTGTTCGTTATGGTAGTGTTGAACACATTTCTGAACTCATTTACAAGGAGACTCGTTGTATTCTGAATTTATTCTCCTTGATTTTCATCCCAGATGCGGATATGCACACCACCATGGACGTAGTGTAAGCCATTAAATGTTTAGAAGTTGGTTGGTGGCCAGGTAATTATTCTTTATGCTTCTGCAAGCACTTGTCTTTACCATTTGGCCTTCTATGCTATTTCGTGTCGATTGGACACCAGTGACAAATAAGCACTTTTAAGGTTCATTTAATAGTATATGTGTAGTTTAAGAAAAAAAGAAATATCCACTTGATAAAATATTTCTTGAGGAATGAATAAACCAGTGGGAAGTGGGCAAAGTAAAAGGCAAGATACTATTTCGGCGCATAAAGATACATATACGTCGAAGAATACAAAGACAAGTGGAGCCGCTGACGTCTGGCACAGTGATTATTAAACAGGAAAACCAATAAATAAACAACAAGGTTTAATCTGATTAACGGAATAATACCAAATCTATAAGTCTGAACACTTTTATGAAAATATCATTTCAATAAATCTATAGAACACGTGATATATTACAGCGCTTCGAATATTTCTTCAAAGAGAAATAAGACAGCTTAAATTTTGGACCTAATTCGTAGACAAATTTAGTTAAGAGGATTAAATGTGGAATTATTTAGCGCTGTTTATTGTGGTCTTGATAATATCAGTAAACAACACATTATTTTCAAACGTTTTCTCAATTCATATATTGAAACCACTAAACTATTTCCCAACAAGGTGCTCGGATTAAATAGTTGTAATTTGAATTAAGATATAAATCGTAAAACAATGCATAAATATATTTTAAATCAGATATACATAACAGTTATGCAACGGTGTCCTTTTCGTTTCGCCAGAACTCAATTAGAACTCAATTTCTGCTAGTATATGTAATAGATTTTGAGAGCAGAATTGAGGTAATGAACATGCTGAGGAACGCCCACACGTACAATCAATAGAGTAGATTCTATTATAGTAATGCACGAACTACATTTCTATATTTAGATGAGGATTAAGAATATTACAAATAATAGAATTTGCTATGTGTAACTCTGTTTCGTTTTTGCTTTGAAGAAAAATTAAATTATCCAGCTGGTTTTGAGTGTGGCTTTTATAAAAATTATGTTTCCTATTGCAGAAACTTTCTCTCCATTGCCAGCTTTGTGTAATCTAAAATGCTTTTTAATTCGCTACTTTTGTAATCGGCCAGCTCGGCATACATAACGCATTGAATAGATATTTAACAGGCATAGATAAAAAATGTCGGACTGTTCGATTCCAGGGAGCATATTCCATATATTTTTGTTTAACTGGCGTTGATTAGTATGAATAAACATGAGTTGCGTATTGTGATTACCAGAAATTGTCGTTATTTTATTCGTCGAAAAAATATGTCGAATGTTGCGTCCTATTTATATTTACGTTTAACTGGCGTTGATTAATATAAACAAACATGAGTTGCGTATTGAGATTACGACAAATTGCCGTTATTTTATTCGTCGAAGAAATATGTCGAATGTTGCGTCCTACTTATGAACTATACTGGCATATACCGCATTTTGGTTGGGTATGACCGGCTCTTGGTATTATAATTTTTCAGAGCAACTTTTCATTAATAAGTGGAATAAACTGCGTATCAAATATATTGTTTTACAAATTGGAAAAGTGCTTTGGCAATAAATGTACTGCTCAGTTCGTGTCGACATTTGACTGCGACATCTAGTAATTTAAAAAGTAACAGGGTTGTATATGCTTGTTTTATAATAAGATTAGGCATGAGCACACGATATTCACTTCAATTTAAATCACAATTGCTACACGATAGCTGAAATACACTTTATGATGAAATCAAAACTGCACATGGCACAAATTAAATGAGAACAGGCTTCATAGTCAAGTGCGGTGTTAACCGAAGTTTCCTATAATCAATAAGCTTAAATTTTTTTATTCCAATTTGGACGATGAACTTTAAATTGATCAACATATATACCAATAGAATCTCTTTAAGCGAGAACCAAATGTGCCTGAAAACAACACTTATATATATATATATATATATATATATATATATATATATATATATATATGCGCAATTAATCATTTACTGATTAATAAGAAAAATTAGAAATGGTTCGAAAGCTGAATTTGAGCTATTTGCGCGGTTGACCAGTTATTGTGCATCTAACATCAAAAGCATTTTTTATAGAATTCTAGCACTAGGTTTTGATTTTTCATCAATTGCTTTCTGATTAGTTTTGTGGTAAATATCGATTTTGACAAAACTCGAATACCATTGTTTATAATAGTTGGTGTAATTAAACGAACGTTGCCTGCGCGGGCGAAGATACCAATTATTATAATCAAGGTTGCGATCTTGATAAGAACATCTGGTACATACATTTGGGAGTTTAAACTAAGAATTGTATAGTGTAGAAAGGGCAATTAATCCAGTAGACCGGTTTCGTCCTTATTGGGAATTCACCACGTACCGGCCAGAATTTGCCACGGACAGGGCTCGAACCTAGGCAAGTGAGTTTCGTAATCTGGTGTTCTAAACAATGAGCCACCCTGCCGCACACTACACATAATTTTCAGTTATATACAAACTCATGTAGCACGGTTAGTTTTTTTTGAGGTAGAGCCTATATGGCAACATATTAGACCCAAATCAATGAGTTCAAAATAAAAACGAAACCGATCTACTGGATGAATTGCGTTTTCTGGTCTTTGTAGATTTGTCTTCATTTTTCAACTTCTCATTGAACGCTTAAATTAACAATAAAATTCCTAAACAAGCCAGCGTGCCTAACTGTCTCTAGTTTTTGGACAGGTTGAATTTGAAATGGTGTGTTTGGTTTGCCAACTTTAATCTCTTTTCTTAACCAGCCACACATTTACCAATTGTTTCAATGTGTTTACTTACGAAATAGTACAAATAATTTATAAAGGTAATGACGCAGTGCTCAAGATTAAAGAACATGTTTGTAACGCAAACATTAAATTCAATTATTTGCACAAAACTAAGCATCCGTAGCTAATAATTTTGTCAATAAGTATCTCACAGTAATTAAATTGTTAGTTATGCGTATTAAGAAATATCTTTTGAACTGCAGCGTAAATTAATTAAAAAATAAATTCATATAACAGAACATAGTTTAGAAAAATAATTTGCTTCTCGCCACAACTGAACTTGACTCACGTGATCAGTAATTTAAATATTAAATTTAATATCTATAAGCGAATTCATTTAATTTTAGACGAAATTTCCATAATGATAGCAATAAATGAAAAACGCAATTGCAGAGACCCACAATCATGTACAAATATGTACGTAATTATATTTACCTAAATATTTTTGCAACCATAGACACACGCAAATGCAGAAACCATGCATAATTAACGAAACGGCAGTCTTTTTTATGAGATCAACTAGGTATAAGTACAAATTTAACCGACAAAAAATGTATCGCTTATTAGTTTGTCATAATTATGTGTGATGATGTTTCGACTGATTGTGACACCCAAAAATTAGTATCGAAACATCTGGAGAGATAATATGAATTTTAAATAAACCTGCAAGCCAAACCGAGGATCAGATAAGTATGTAAAACCATATAGCACGCAATATTTTAACGCTTCAATAGTCCACATAAAAGTGTTTGAACAATATTTCTCTTGAGGAAGGACGCTTCAATATATCGCTTCCGCAATCTAGAACTCCCATTCGTTTATTGTTTGAAATACACGTCGTTATACGCTTGGTGTAGAGTGTAATATAGTTTTAACAAAGTATTCGCATTTTTACAAGACATACATTAAAAGGAGCTGTGTATGGTAGAAGATTTTACTTGTATCAAGGTTGCGAGCTTGATATAAGCACCAATCTCATTATATGTAAATTTTTCGATATGAACTAAGCATTGTATAATGTAGAAAAGAGAATTCTGAAAAGTGCTAGAAAAGTTCCCAAGATGAACGAAACTTGTCTATTGGAGGAATTATTTAAATCAAAATTGCGAGCTTGAAGTAAACACCAATCCCGTTATATTTAACCAGTCGTCGGACGACATAACAAAACTACTGCCAGTCGCACGCACTCACGCGTTCCGATCTTCAATGATCATCATCAGAGTATGACGGCAAACCGTTTAGCGAGGAACAAATCGCATTGTATATATCTGTGGAAAGCAAATTAGACATTCGGCTCTCACCTCTATTAGTCTCGCATAAAATGCGGTTTAATCCTCGCTAGTCAGTTTTCTGTCGTACTCCGATGATGATCAAGTAAGGTCGAAACGCGTCAGTGCGTGTGATTGGCAGTAGTTTTGCTATGTTGTCTTACGACTGGTTAAATATAATGAGATTGGTGTTTACTTCAAGCTCGCAAAATTGATTTAAAAAAACGTTACCACCACCCTGGCAAACTACTGTCTTTCTATATTATAAGATGTCTAGGTTATTCTTACATATATATTATATATTGATTTTCTTATCAAGGTTAAAAAATTTAAATAAGTAATTTATATCGCATTCCACACAACCAATAATAGATGAATTATGTTGCAGAAGCTGTAATTTTAAATCATTCTCTCGCAGATTAAATCGACAATAAAAATTTGCAGATGAATTTTATATAGATTGACGAATTCTTTTGGATAGGTATGCGTGCTTCTCTACGCCTTTATTTTTTTGTTTTCTTGTTTAATGTAAATAGTTAAATAAACTTGATCCCCTTTTGCTTCTAAATTTGCCAAATAAACAAACGGTTATCTGAGATAAGATAAGAACCGACGAAAAGAAAATGTCCTTTTTAAATTTGTTGATTCGTATAAATCTGTTTTCGTAATAAAGTTTTGTTTCCGTACACAAAGTTTCCTCGTTGTACGCTATTAGTTCACAAAAATGGCTAAGCACAGAATTGTGAATTATTCTATTGTTAATGAAGAATTTCTTTGTTATTATGGACGAATGCATAGCCATCTTGAAAACTAAAATAATGATGAACATGAATAATACATCTTCACTTAGCTGATATTTTTGTCCAAAAAGTCTGATGTATTCTTATTTATGCTTTATCAACTAATACTGCTGCTTTCTGTTTTAAAATAATTTTTTGCTAAGGTCTGCCCACTACAAGAATTTAGAATTTTATATAACGTTATACAACAGAATACGAGCATACTAAAAATGTAATGGTTGTCGACACATATCTATATGTGGTTGATATATATATAGACATACTTGATTAAAATACCCATTGGAATTAAATCTGAAGATGATAAAATGAATGAAACAGCGGTAGAAAGATCACTGAACTCGATTCGAAACACAAATCTATCGAATTGTATGAAACGAAGTTTGCGTGATTCAGAACCTGAAAATAGCTCCAGGAAAAGATTAAAAGTTTCAGAAAAATATTAATTTATACGAGATCATATAAATACTGGATTTATTTATCAACATTGGGATCAATCGTACACCATCCTTCCTATTTAAGTCTACCAATGTTGCTGCATCTATTAACTGAGCTCCCTTAAAGAGTACGGCGATTACTATTCTGCTAAATATCGCTTTTCGTTACAGTATTTATACGATATTTCATTACCTTATTAATTAATTTATTTATATTTTTCGACCACTTACCTTGACATAAATTTACAAGTTCATCGACATTACTTGCTTCTTCAGTACTAATGTGATCACCTAAAAGTACGATATATCACATAGTGGAATAAAATAATAATTCAGTCGCATGCAAATTGGAGATGAAATTTGATAATTTAGTTGCACTTAGATTAGCGTATACCTGCCAATGTTTACATTTAAATCAAGGATTGGCAGCTATCCACACAGGCATACAGATTAATATTCATTCTTCTTGTGAAACGTCAGTAATTTCTATGAGATAACTGTAGTTTTTCTAAGATATACATACGCGTGCATGTCAAGGCAATTAACTGAATGCTTCTCAGTTAGAGGCATCCACTCATCCACACATAAATGATGCATTTTTATGCAGTCAAACGTCAAAAGTATTTATGTGATCCAAAAATGAGTGAAACTTAAACCGTTTAAAAGTATTTTGAACTATATTTTATTTGTCTAAAATTTTTATGACGAGCGATCCTTTGAATTATGAACTCAAAATCGAAAACAAAAATTTTAGGACCAAGATCTTCAATTTAAATAGAGTGGCCCTTGTTCAAAACGATGATTAGGTAATATAAAAAGATTCTGGCGCATTTTAAATGACATTTCAGTTGGAGACATATAATTCATCTCAGTTTGAAACCGATTGTATATATTTCTGAAAATGACAAAAGTCAACCACCAAGCTGACCCAAAAATGACGACTTGGTCGCCGATAGTCTCGAAATTGTCACTTCCCGATGTATTGTTTTCACTGGGTCCATATATACACCCGTCTGCTGATTAAGGTTGAATATTGCTATACTGCTGCACAACGTTCGATCCTAGCCGATATCTAAACGCATGCATGCCATTAGAGACCGCGCAATTACAATTCATTACCTTTCTTTGTACAGCTTCAACCATATATGACAAAATATTTTAAAACTGAGTTCCATGTTACAGCAGCGGCGTATACTAAGATCGGCATAAAACAAATGTTACACATATGTGTTGCGAATCTAGTAACAAATTAGTTCAGTTGTGACCAGAAGGATAAACCAAAGGCAGCATGAACGGAAAGTATAATCCCATGCATATTCGTTTCGTGCTTACTGGCGACTCATCAGTAGCAGCCGGTATTACGCCCTTTAACCACTATTTATTTGGTCGAAGAATGTCGGATAATAGGACGGTACAATCTCCTAGATGAATGTGTAAATCTGCAGTAGTAAAGTTAACATTATATAAATTCTCGGCAATGCGACTTCCACGCCAACTCACTTGATATAATATAAAAACCGAGTTTGTAAAGGATACTAACACTATGGCTATTATGTTAGTAACCGATACCAACATTATTGTACTGAAAAGGTACAAGGTACTAACACTACGGTTTCCGAGTTGAAACATGCTACCAACCTGATGGATATCAATTTATGCTAAAGTTCACCCAAATTGACAATTAAAACAATTTCTGAACACATGTCACTCCATTAAATCCATACACCCTGGCCTTGATCGATATCAGTTATCAGATTTCACGGTAAGCATGACATCATTCAATTCAATATATTACAGTTAGATACTGTTTGTTGCGAAGAGCTAATACATATGGAAGTATGTATTAGGTGTTGCGAACCTAGTAACAAATTGGTGCAGTTGTGACCAGAAGGATAAACCAAAGACAGCATGAACGGAAAGTATAATCTCATGCACATTTGTTTCGTGATTGCTGACTCGGTGTATATATTATATAGTGTGAGTTAGCGTTGCAGTCGCATTGTTGTAGACTTTATATGATGTTAACTTCACTATTGCAGGTTTACACATTTGTCTAGGAGATTTTACCGTCCTATTATCCGACATTCTACACCCAAATAAATAGTGGGTAAAGGGCGTAATACCGGCTCCTACTGATGAGTCGTCAGTAAGCAGGAAACGAATGTGCATGAGATTATACTTTCCGTTCATGCTGCTTTTGGTTTATCCTTCTGGTCACAACTGAACTAATTTGTTACTAGGTTCGCAAACACCTAATACATACTTGCATATATATTAGTTTTCCGCAACAAACATTATTTAAATGGTTCTCATTTTTGGTTATATATCTTTTGTTGGCACATCTATCTATTCCCTAAATGTGCGTCTCAGCCGAAGTTGTACATTGTGCGGTTGTGCCGAAGTTCATAACTTCATGTCGAAGTTCGATTTCAATAACATCATTACTTACAGTGTCATAGAAATGAATGATATATTCTGTCATATGCTCAATTTTGAACGCTTAAGTTTTTCTGTTTTTTTCTTCAGAACGGGCTGTAATAAAAACCTATTAAAAACGTTAATATATAGTTTTATATTATTCTTTGAGAAATCAATGTTCTTGGGGTCGATTGAGAATATAATGTTTAGATCATTAGCAAATTTGCAGAAATAACCTTGAGGATAAATTTCAAAAATCAAATTTTATTTAAGATTGGACACACGTTAAATGCTAGAAAAACGCCGACTCTATCCCTTAACAATATACATTAAGAATAATTAACTTTAATATCGATAAACAGCTTATATAAGTAAAATGTTAGTAGTCAAAAAATATTCAGATTTATCTCTAGTGCATTAAACGCCTCCATTATACCTTCAAATGTGACGTAATGAAACTTTTTTGAAATATCAATGAAGAATACCAATGCGTTTATACTGTTCTCATCAAGTACTATGTTATAATTCAACATAGAAAGGATATTCGATCTGGTCAATTGTCTTCTCATAAAACTATGCTGACATCTATCAATATCTAACGGAAGGATGGAGTACAGATGATATGGGATTAATAATTCAATTATCTTCATGAATGAAATCATTGTCGAGATTAATCTAAGATCATACGCATTAGTTGGTCTGCTAAATTAAAAAAAATAAACAATGCGCATTAACGGACTCGTAAGAGAAGTAATGAATATTGTCAAATGAAACTCCTATGCAGCGCCTTCGAAAAGCAATAAAAGAATTTTTGAAAATCTAAGTCATTTAAAGAAAGAATATGTCCATGTAAGTTGTCGAAGCAGATGTATCTCTTTGATTGATAATAAATATAGCCCAGTGACTACATTGAGTTTATGTACGTCGTTTGAGCTGTGGTATTGTTGTACTAGGTGAATGCCAGTGACAAACCATGTCATATAAAACAATGAAACTATGTTATAAGGCCCAGAAAATCTGTAGATTCAAACTCAGTCAATTAATGTATTACGATATGATGCCAATACAGCTTATAATTGCTACGAATATAGCTAATAAATAGAATTCTGTCATTTCGTTTTACCCTAATACGGGTAAGAATTTAAGTACAGTTTGTACTAGTGAGCATCATTTTTGCTCGTGCACTGACTGTAATGAAATAGAAAAATACTAATAACATTTATTAAAAAGAAAGTAAACTGAAAGGAGAACAATAAAATTGTCAAAAATAATAATAATCAATAAATAATTGTTCGTTATCAGAACATTTCTCGATGGAACTCAATCGCCGCTCTATCTGCAACTTGAGACCAAAGCTGCTCAGTATTTCTTTGCAAATGCTTTCCAAAAATAATAAGTCATAGTGCATATATTCAAGCATATATATTTTTTCAAATTAAAGGAAAAAGCAAAGATATGGACAGAAAATAAGTACCAAACAAAAGAATTTATAAAATGTAATTGCTTTACTAATGCTTATATCAATGTCGCAACATTGATTAAAAGCGACTGTTATCATCGCCCGCACAATCAATCTTCGTTTAATTCTATAAATGTTCATTTCCATACCACATCCCCGTGTTAAGTGCTATCTGTTCTATAATGACAGATTGGGGATGGTTAGTTGGAACTTTAGGACTAAAGGCATGACATATAGGCTGTATCGAAATAGAATGCTAGCCAAGAGGAATTATTTGGTATATAACTGAAAATTGTGTGCAGTGTAGTGTGCGGCAGGGTGGCTCAGTGGTTACGGCACCAGACTCCGAAGCACACTATACAAAGCATTGTTAAGAGGAAACAGTCGGGACAATGACGGAAGCAGCACTCGATCCGCTTAAGTAAATATGAAATAATAAATATATGTATTTTGTTCTACAAAATAGACGGGCTTTATGCGAACAATCTCCCGTAATTTTGTTGAGCAAACGGACTTATACTGACTTAGTAAGAATATTGTCTGCACGGCGGAGTTAGGGATAATTAAGTCTTGGCTGGATGACACAATCATAGTTAATTCTAAGAGAATTCGCGAAAGGACCCAACTAATATCGGTGAAGGCAACAACAAGGAGTTCGGGGAAATAATTATGTGAAGCAGGAATGGCGAATATCATAATATGCTAAATTAAAAAAAGAATTAGTTCGATTAATCGAATAACGTTTTAAAACAGACAGAAAATATTAATTGTTTTAAAAATAAACGGCGCTCTATTGGCATCGTTGAATTCTACGCCAAATATTTTAATGAAAATGTGATATAGAAATTGAAGTCTCATCTCAAAACTGAGGACAAGTAGGGGTATTTAACTTAAACGTTTTAGCATAAGTGCCTTAAAATAACTGAAATTGAAGCCATATGTGATTATTTAACGGTTTCTGGACACAACAAATTTTGAATTCCATTAATAAATGATGATAAGAATTAATTTAGAAGGAGAGTAAAATTTCCAAGCTGAATATTTATCAGCGCTGGCATTGACTTTAAAAACTAATCGATTAACTACAATGACGTAACAAGGTGCACCCCAGAAATTAGCATTAAATAATTAAAAACGAATAAATGAACGACGAAGAATTGTACGAATCTAGTATGCAGCGTAAGCATATAAATGAAAATTCCTAGCCAGTCATATTACTGCGTGTATATTTTTACCGAAATGCTTTAATCTATGTTGATCATTCAAGTTTTGCTTAAAATCCACTGATATTCTCTAATTTCGAAAATAACTTTCTGCAGAAATCCAAAAAATGATACTCTAGCAAGGCACAAATAGAAATCAGTGGATTCGATTTCAACATGCAATTGCGAAATTCCGTTGTGTTAAACACTTTGATAACATTCAGGCAACGCTCCGACAAACAACAGAAGATTGTTTTACTGTAAAATAATGTCACTTTATAAAGACATATATTCTTTGATGAGGAGAACTAACCTATATACTATCTAGCATTAGATATTTTATACCTAGTAACAAAATTTGTAATCCTTCTGGTCTTATTTGAACAGATTTGCTGTTAAGTACGCAATACATAATACACAATGAACAGGGGGACTCAGTGGTTAGTGTGACAGATTTCGAAGCAGACGTGACCGCGGCAAAGTCTGGACAATACGTCATGATTTCTCAATTAGGGTGAAATCGGTCTACTTGGTGAATTTCCCTTTTTACATTATACAATGCTTAATTTATACTGTCAAACGTATGCACATAATGGGCTTGGTGTTTATATCAAGATCGCAACCTTGACTTACATAATTGTTTTCATCGTCCGTGCAAATAATGTTGGTTAAAAATTTTATAGACTCCGTTTAGGAAAGCTAACCAATCAAAATCGAGTTGAATACTTGACAAAATATACTTTACTGGCTTTTCAACTTCCATAAAACAGCGTGTATTAATTTTTGAGATTATTACAGGTGTAAGGAATCAAAGGCAATGTCACTGCACATATCGTTTATGCTGGCTATGGTAAAAACTCCTGGACCTAGATTAGTACAGATAGTATTAATACATATATGAACATTACATTTTAATTGATACACGTGATAACTTCCATTAAAATTTAAATATAATTATGTTTAATTAAAATTTAAGTTGTTCGAATCTCAAGTAAAAATGATTAAAGTTCTGCAAAAGGGCTCATTGGTTAGAGTCACAGACTCGGGAGCAGATGTGCCCAGGTTCGAGCCCTGTCCGCGTAAAATTCTGGAGAGTACTTGAAAATTTCTCAATAAGGACGAAACCAGTCTGCTGAACGAATTGCATTTCATACACGATACGAGGCAAATTCTATAATCACAAATGTAAATATAATATGATTAACGTTTATATGAAGCTCGAAAACTTGATATTGAATGATGCGTGTTTTATTTATAAGACGTAAAATTTCCTAAGTCTGCAAATATACTTATTTTGGCACTCAACAGTAGGTACCAACATTTCTACAGTCATGATTAAGATACCGCAGCATACGGTTCATATCTACAACTCATTACCTACGCCAGAGAAGCCGTACCCTGTATGTGATTTTTAAGTAATTTAACTCAGCCGTCTAATGTTGAGGTGGTTCTCTTTGGCTTAAATTTCTAGTTTAGCGTCTTCAATATGTCATTTTAAGACAGGAAAACGTTGCACATAGGGAATGGTGATAACGTGCGAAGAACGGACTTAAACATATATTTGTTAACGATATAAAATGAAAATTGCATAATATCTTAAATAATAATCATTTGCGAACCTGTTTCGTGCTAAATAGACGCAAATCTGTTGTTCCCCCACGAAACCAAAGACTGATCACAATAACTATAGTCTATGTTACTAAAAGTTGCGTGAAATGTCTAGCTTCAGTGGTGGATAATATCAGTCGCGAGAATTTCAACGAAATGCCATTGTTTGTCATTTCGGCCGAGACAATTCTAGCATTCCCAATGAATGTCCAATAAGAATGATGTCGAACTTATTAGTGAATTTTATCTTATATCTTGCGTCATATCCAGCTTCCACCGACAAATATATTTTACCAAATCCTGTAAATACACACACAATATATATATATATATATTTATATATATATATATATATATATATATATATATATATATATATATATATATATATATATATATATATAAAATGAAATATTGTGGCATGAGTTTCGATTATATATTTGTTGTCTGTAAGAGCATAACTAGATAGCATAGGTGATTCATCAATTAGATTATTCAGGTACTCTCCTGAATTTGCCGCGCACGGGACCCGAATCTATGAGAATTTACCTCAGAACATGAGACTAGTTACCGGGTTGAAAGAGTTTCCTTGATGCGGAACTGGAATAATTGTAATTACCTGATCTGTGCTTTGACTAACGCAGCTTTCATTGTTCCAGTAATTTTCTTTTTCTATGATATTTCGATCTTCATTACCGAAGATCTTCATTTGTTTCGTGAAATGCATCTGATGAAGATCTTCGGTAATGAAGATCGAAATATCATAGAAAATAAAATTACTGGAACAATGAAAGCTGCGTTAGTCAAAACGCAGATCAGGTAGTTACCGGGTTAGCTGTGCCACATACTGTATGCAACTTGAAGTTATATTCCAACTTATGTTTTCATGTAGGCCTTTCTTCCACGTGGAACCATTTTGGACTCTACTGACAAAATATGTATTAAAAGGACCTGACATTTGGCGTTAAATAAGTATGATTTTCAAGAGTTACATGGTTTCTGTTATATGGTGACAAATGTTGGGAGACTAGTTAGAACTTCAAGTCTTAAGACATTACATATCGCTTCCATTTGAAGAAAAGTATATTACTTCAATTTCGGTGTAAAATGAGGCACGGAGAGAGCAATGGTTAAATTCACAGGTTCGAACAAATATGTGCCTGTGTTCGAATCTCGACCGCAGCAAATTCCGGACGGTACTTGAAGAGATCACATTAAGGACGAAATCAGTTTACTGAATGAATTTGGTTTGCTACCAGATGCAATGTATGGATAATTCTAACAAAATATTAACTAACAAAATCCTGACATTAAAATTGAATTAAATAAAATGTACATTTATAAAAATTTAATTATGCATTTATATGGGTAAGAATTTACATAGGCATATATTTATGAGTGCATGTACGTAAATTTTTACGTATATAGGTATATAACAAAAATGTATCAAAGTATGTGTTTAAGTACATGTGCATGCTTATATGTATATATGTATGTATGAAAGTATATATGTATTTATGAATTTACGTGATATTGTATGAATGTTTGTGGGTATGTACGTTATTATGTATGCATGAGTGTATGTATGCGTGATTATAAGGATTCATGAATGTATGTATGCTTTTATGTATGTGTGTAGGTATGTTTTTATGTATATATGTGTGTATGTTTCTTTGTTTATATTTATGTAGGTATACAGGTATATATGCATGCACGTATGTATATATATGAATGTATGTATGTAAATATGTATTTATGTATGTTTGTATGAATATATGTATGTATTCATGTGTACGAAACAATGTATGCACATATATTTTTATGTTTGTATGTATGTATGCTTGTACGTATGCGTGTATTTATATATATGTATGTAAGTATCTGTGAATGTACTTATATATGTATAAATATCTGTATATATAATTATATGGATGTTTTTATGCATTTATATATGAATATATGTATGTGTGTTTGTAACTATATATGTATATATGTAAGTATGTATTTACGAATGCGTATATGTATATATGTTTTTATGCATACGTGCATGGATAATTATATGCATGTAAATATGTTAGTAAGTACGTACGTATGTAATATATTTATTTATTTTTGAGTTTATATATATATATATATATATATATATATTTATCTCTATATATAGGTATTTATATTTGCCTGTATGTATATATGTATATATGTATGTATGTATAAACGCATGCATGTATGTATTGAAAAATATGGGTATGGAAGTATTTATGTTTAAATGTATTTATTTGTGTTTTTTGTTTACTTGCACATTTATGAATGAATGTATGTATTTATGTATAATTGTACGTATATAAGTATGTAAGAAAAATGTATGAAAATACGTATGGATATAGGTATGTATGTATACATGTATGCATGTATGTATTTCAGAATTTAGGTATGCAAGTATAAATGTTTTAATATTCTTATTAGTGTTTTCTTATTATCCTTACGTATGTATGTATAAATGTTTATATTTATGTACGTATTCATGTATGTGTGTATGTATACATGTATGTATATATGTATTTATGCATTTATGAGTTTTTTTTTGAATGTTAGTGACTACGCATGCTATTGTATATGCATGTGCGTATGTATCTATGTTTATAAGGATTCCTGTATGCATGTATAATTGCATGTATTTAATTATGTAGTTATGAATGTATATATGTGCGTATTTGTTTATATCTTTATGCTTGTATTTAAATATGTGTATTTTTATGTATTTATGTATGTATGTATGTATGTATGTATGTATGAATGTATGTATGTATGTATGTATAAAGTTAAGCATATATGTATTTATGTATGTAGGCGTGTATGTATGTATGTATGTATGTATGTATGTGATGTATGTATGTGTGTATGTATGTATGTATGTATGTATGTATGTATGTATGTATGTATGTATGTATGTATGTATGCATGTATGTATGTATGTATGTATGTATGTATGTATGTATGTATGTATGTATGTATGTATGTATGTATGTATGTATGTATGTAAATAGAGAAACAAATATCTGATAACTGTGATTATCTAATTGAAGAGTGTCAGTAAATTTGATGAAAGGTGTGAAAATTTATAGTTTGTTACATCATGGAATTTGTGCAGCGGACATTTGCATTTATAGAATAATTAAGAAGGCTGTTTAATTTGAGGGTCGCATATCAAAGTTTGCTTTTTCTATATACATATTTCAGTTTGATCCTCACCATTCAATTTGTCATCTTGCTCCGATGATGATCATAGATAGTCAAAACGCTTTGCATCTGGTTAATAAGATGGGATTGGTATTAATATGAAGTTTGCAAACGTGATGTAAGTAATGTATATCATATCCCGCGCATTTAATGATTGTTCTAACTGTTAAAATGTTTGTTTTGACAGTCTTTGAATTAAATTGCTACGAATTCGTCGAGATATCAACTAACAATACAGGAAGCTTTTATCTGTTTTATTTTACAGCTGATAAACTGATTATATTGCATTGAAAGGAATTTCCAAGAGACTTATACATTGCACTATTTATGACTGATTGAAATAATATTCATTCATCGTAACTTTGAAAGCAGAAGGATGAGTTTTTGCGAGAAAATACTAAGCCGCCTACGAGATTGACAATTAGTTATTATGAGTTTTTGTGAATATTTTTTTTATACTTGTCAAAATTTGTAAGCTATTTCAAGACATATTATTATCTTCTAATATCGTCTTTTTTATGAGGTTGAAAACAATTTTTTAACATGAAAGATGTGTTCAATAATGAGGCTTCATTGACATAAATTTACAGAAAATATTGTTTTGCTTCTATTAATTTATAATCTATACTTATTTTGAAAATTCAATTCAGATTAACCGTCTTTAATTTAAAATCATAATCATGTTCTTTAAAAGAGTAATTTCATTCAAATTTCATCCAAAATATTTCATTTATTAAAACACGCATCCATATTCGAATGAAGATTATTATTGAAAAATATTAATTGAAATATTTTTTTCAAAATATTGCCCGTACAGCACTTATAAAAAGTTTCTTTTTTGTCGTTAGATTTTATCTTAATTTAAATGTACGTATATTATATTAATTTAATTTAGTAGATAAATGTAAAGAAACGGATAAACGAATCCTTTAATTTAAAAAAGCAACGTAATTTCCCAAAATGATTGCTTATATAGAACCACAAGCAGAAGCAAAAATAAATACAACTAAACACACACACATACACAGTTGAAAATTTCTTGGTTTTTGGTTAATTTGGCACAAAAAATTTCGTTTTCATATTTTTCAACGAAGATCAGATTTTGCAACTAACATCTTTTGCATTTCGCAGCTGAATTTTGCGATTTAACTGGACATAAATTTGTGATTTTCTTGCGAGTGTTACATGCGTTTGCGTATGGGCCTGTATGTGAGTAGGCGCATTTACACGCATATGTGCCTGTGTCCGTACGCTTCTTGGCGTCTAATTATTTTGCACTTTTAAAGTTTCGTTCTGCGAAATTTTATGCCAATTGAACTATCACTGATTGCAACAGTGATGGAAAAATTTATCGAATAAATTACATTTCCTTGTAGGGCGCTACAAGGTGTTTGCATCTACTGTCCATCTAATTAGTCCATATATTCAGATTTCTGCTTTAGGAAATATATTTCAACGGAAAATACGTACCCCAAACAATTTGACAATCAATATGGAAAATTAATTTTGGGATATGCTTTGCATTGAAAAAGACTTCCGTAAAGGAAATTCGAAATATCTGGACTAATCAGGTGGACAGTGGATGCAAACACCTTGTGGCATCCAACAAGAAAAGGGTAATACAATTAAACAATAATTGATTGCGCGGGTGGTGTTAACAATTCTTTAAATCAAGTTTGCCAGCTTCAAGTAAGCACCAATCCCATTGTATTTAACCAGTCGTCGAACAACATAGCGAAACCAGCGCCAGTCGCAACGCACTGACGCGTTTCACCCATTAATGATTATCATCAGAGTAAGACGGCAAACTGACTACGAGGATAACATAACAAAACTACCGCCAGTCGCAACGCACTGACGTGTTTGCTTTCCATATATATGCAATGCGGTTTGATCCTCGTAGTCAGTTTGCCGTCATACTTTGATGATGATCATGGAAGATCGAAACGCGTCAGTGCGTTGCGGCTGACGGTAGTTTTGTTATGTTGTTCGACGACTGGTTAAATACAATGGGATTGGTGTTTACTTCAAGCTCGCAAACTTGATTTAAAGAAGAAAAGGATAATTAATCTATTCCCTGTCATGCATCATGTTTCTTTTTTAAGTTATCAAATAAAGTTTGCAAGATTGATTAAACCAATTTTCGCATTATGTATACATATGTCATTAGAAACTAAGCATTGCCACACACAACATACAATTTACGGTTGCATAATGACATGATTTTTGGTTATACTCTTCTTTAGGTTAGGCCCAAGTCGAATCTCTTTAGAAATAAAGTTACAACTAGCCACCCCAAGCTCCCATTTAAGTTCAGGCATCACGCTACTAGAGGAAGTGATTTTGAATGTAAAATATATAGAATTAAACTATCATTATTTGCGCGTTTAGTAGTAAGATTTATTACAACGAGTTTGCGATATTGACATATAGGTCAATCATACCAAATATAGTTTTGTCAGTATAAACTGTGGATCGTATAAGGTAGCAAAGGAATTTCATCTAGTAGACTGGCTTAATCTTTATTTTGACTCGTCAAGCACAGTTGAGAATTAAGCCGACGACTGATCTCAAACATAGGCATATTTGCTTTGGCGTCTCAGTCTGACTGAAGAGAAGTACAGTGAAACGTTTCACACAGCATGTGTAACAAATGTATCCATATATTACAGTTAAATACTGTTTGTTGCAAAGAGCTAATATATATGCAAGTATGTATTAGGTGTTGCGAACCTAGTAACAAATTAGTTCAGTTGTGACCAGAAGGATAAACCAAAATCAGCATGAACGGAAAGAATAATCTCATGCACATTCGTTTCGTGCTTACTGGCGACTCATCAGTAGGAGCCGGTATTACGCCCTTTAACCACTATATATTTGGTGAGGAATGTGGAATAATAGGACGGTACAATCTCCTAGACGAATGTGTAAACCTGCATTAGTTAAGCTAACATCATATAGTCTACGACAATGCGACTTCAACGCTAACTCACTGTATATAATATATATACCAAGTCTGTAAAGGATACTATTATTATTCCACATTCTTCGACCAAATATATATATAAATATAAATATATGTTTCCATGTTTGAGCCCTGTCCACTCAAGAAATCTGGACTACAATTGACAAGTTAAAAAGAAGGACAAAAGCGGTCTCCTGGAAGAGTTACGTTTGCTACCTTACAAAAGTATTAATTTATACTGAAAATTATATATATACATATATATATATATATATATATATATATATATATGTGTGTGTGTGTGTGTGTGCATAACTGTAATGGTGTTTAAACTAAGGTCGCAATCTTGATTTAAAAATTAATTATATATCGTCCTGTTGTGACCAGAAGGATAAACCAAAGGCAGCATGAACGGAGAGTATAATCTCATGCACATTCGTTTCGTGCTTACTGGCGACTCATCAGTAGGAGCCGGTATTACGCCCTTTAACCACTATATATTTTGGTCAAGAATGTGGAATAATAGGACGGTACAATCTCCTAGACGAATGTGTAAACCTGCAATAGTGAAGCTAACATCATATAAAGTCTACGACAATGCGACTTCAACGCTAACTCACACTATATAATATATATACCGAGTCTGTAAAGGATACTAACACTATGGCTATTGTGTTAGTAACCGATACCAACATTATTGTACCGAAAAGATACATGGTACTAACACTATGGTTTCCGAGTCGGTACATGATACCAACATGATGGATATCAATTTATGCTATAGTTCACCGAAATTGAGAATTACAACAATTTCTGAACACCTGTTACTCCAGTAAATCCATACACTCTGGCCTTGATCGATATCAGTTATCACATTTCGCGGTAAGCATGACATCATTCAATTCAATATATTACAGTTAAATACTGTTTGTTGCGGAGAACTAATATATATGCAAGTATGTATTAGGTGTTGCGAACCTAGTAACAAATTAGTTCAGTTGTGACCAGAAGGATAAACCAAAGGCAGCATGAACGGAAAGTATAATCTCATGCACATTCGTTTCGAGCCGGTATTACGCCCTTTAACCACTATATATTTTGGTCAAGAATGTGTACCGTCCTATTATCGCACATTCTTGACCAAAATATATAGTGGTTAAAGGGCATAATACCGGCTCCTACTGATGAGTCGCCAAGAAGCACGAAACGAATGTGCATGAGATTATACTTTCCGTTCATGCTGCCTTTGGTTTATCCTTCTGGTCACAACTGAACTAATTTGTTACTAGTTTCGCAACACCTAATACATACTTGCATATATATTAGTTCTCCGCAACAAACAGTATTTAACTGTCAAATATATATCGTCTTATAAAAATCTTATCCTGATGTAGCCTGGTGTCAGTCTGTATTGTATAACTAGGGGCTAGCTAGTTGGATTTTTAAGCGAAAGGAAATAGCAAATAGGCTTCATTTGAAGGAAAGGTAATACAAAAATCATTTTAGTATATTTAAAAAAATTTTGTGTAATGTGTGGTAGTTTAGCGCAGATAATAAAACCGCAGACTTCGAATATATACTGAAAAATGGATATAAAATGGGCCTGGTATTTATATGAAGCTCGCAGCTCTGATATAATAATTTTTTTTCGTGTTAGTTTGCGTTATAATGTTATATCCATATAATAATTTAAAAAAACACCTTACATATTAATCTAAAGAGATATCTTTGCTCTTATAAACTGATTTCCGCGAAATAGCGCACGTTTTAATAGTTAACTAAGATCGACAACAATTGTTCACCCAAATATGGATTAGTTTAGAAAATTCAAATTAAAGAATGTAACAAACTGTGACATGTGGCTGTAAACGTCTAATTTTTATGCTAGTTTACGATCAAATTGTTTGTTTGCAAAGTTCTTGATCCGGGATTTTTGTAGCAATAACCACCAAATAGGAAAGCGTGCTTAAAAAACGTAGCTTAATTTAAATTAAAAAGTGTTTGTCAAAAAATGGCGCATTTTCCTCTTAGTATATTATTGTTTAATTATAGATATTCGTGCAAAATCAATCTAATTGTGCACACACCAATATGGTGTGTGCTCCAAGAATCGTAAATCTCAATCTTCCACGACTGCATGGGCCTTATTAGAACTTCCCACAAATATAATTGTAATTGTAGATAACGTTAGATGCGGATTTGCAGTGTAAAATTGTCTTTCACATTTGTAAGACAAAATTGGTTGTTGAATGTGATCAAAATTATATCAATCATAACATATAGTGGAACGCAATCTAGTTTTTATGTGCTTTGTTGTCTTTTCGTTTGTTCTATAATAGCTGGATATACACCTACTGCTTATCAAGTGTGAAAACATTCACAACTGGTTTTGTTATTACCTTAGTTTTATGCTTATCTATAATATATGGTTGGAAATTGTTAATTATTAGGACTTACGCATGCCAACCAAATCAGTCTGAAAACAGTCTGGCGATCTTATACGTAATGTTCTATTATACCCTTTGTTAATCAAGCTATTTTTTCATTTCAATAACGGCATCTGTTGAATTGTAAATATTGCGCTTTCCAATTTTTTATGTGCAAAATTTGCCATCAGCTAGAGTACCGTATTCTTCGTTTTCACTTTTAACTCTATTACCAAATTTTAATACCATTCATTGAATTCATTGCACAAATTTTCAGCATCCAAACGGCATCAAAGACGAAAAATTTACAATCAGTATAAAAACTGTATTGTTTTTCTGCACATACAACGTAAGAGTTCTTTTATATCAGCATGCAAATATGTGCATAACTCAAACGAGCGATCAAACGTGGCCTAACGATTGGTTTTCAAAATTTCATTTATTAATATCCAGATATATCAGTTTTGATGAAATCTGGCGAAAATTTTTTGCATTTTATGCTTATTTTAGGAAAGCGCGTTCAAAAATAATATTTTGATACTAATTTCTAAGACCTTCTCATTATATGCTCGTTTTTATCCAAATCGGCTAGACCTACATTTTAGTATGAGTTTTCTTCATTGAACTTACCTGGTATTTTTAAACTATGCATAAAAATAAATGGAGAAAGGTAATATTTTTCGCTTGAAAATATATAAATATACATTTTAATCATCGTATTCAACATACATTTTATGGAAAGCAAAAAATCCTAATCCATAGCAATTTTAAGAACCATAGTAATACACTTAGAATATTAAAGTTTTTTTCAATAAATTCTGTTCGCCAATATAAATTTTTTTTTGTAAAATGGACTTTTGCGCGGATGAAATAAAGCCCCATCCAAAATTTAATGTCATTGCATACCTGATAATAATTGCTAATAACAACAATCCGAAATCCGGCAGTTGTTTTGTAAATTGGTATTGTAAAGCTTAAAAGCACAAACAGAAAACACATCAAATACAAGCAATCTTGAGAAATAGAACTAATGTGTTAGTTTTATATTTGCCGACAAATTTAATTTGATGGAAGTTCTGTAAAGCTCACTGTAAATGTACGTGTACGCTTCAAGATTTCTATCCGTTTTTAGCATCAAGTTGCTTAATAAGAATAGCGTAGGCCTCAAATTTTACGAAAATCTTCCACGAATTATTATAATCAAGGTTGCAATCTTGATATAAACACCTGACCCATTAATTACTTACATATGTCAGTATAAACTAAGAATTGTATAGTGTAGAAAAGGCAATTCATGCAGTAGACTGATTTCGTCCTTATTGGGAACTCATCATGTACTGGCCGGAATTTGCCGCGGACAGGACTCGAACCTGGGCACGTCTGCTTCGGATCCTGGTGCTCTAACCACTAAGCCATCCTGCCGCACCAAAGCAGACGTGCCCAGGTTCGAGTCCTGTCCGCGGCAAATTCAGGCCAGTATATGATGAGTTCCCAATAAGGACGAAATCAGTCTACTGGATGAATTGCCTTTTCTACACTATACAATTCTTAGTTTATACTGACATAAGTAAGTAATTAATGGGTCAGGTGTTTATATCAAGACCGCAACCTTGATTATAATAATTGTTATCACCACCCCTTCAACTTCAATGTTCGTTTAATTATATAAATCTTCCACGAATTCCTTTAAGAAACTGATGGTAATATAGTCTAAAACTTGTAATGTTATTGTGCAAATAACGATACAGAGATAAAATCGAATCGCTGTTAAAACGTGAAAGGAAACCTCATTCTAAATATTTTGTTATTTTATTTGACGTTTCATTTATTTAAAAATATTAATTTGTTTCAAAAATATAACTATTTTCTTAAATATAATCATTACGTTTTTCTCTATTTATATATTCAATAGTCTATTGCATGCATTACTGTCGTCGTTGATGCTTTGTGAACGGACCCAAACCCTCACCAATCATTACTCCGTGATTTAATTATGACTGCCTTTATTACACATAAGAAATAATCTTCATTACTTGTATTCTTTTAATCGATTGTGCCTCATAATAATAGAACTCGCTTTTTTAAAAATAGCTGAACACTTCTGTAAACCTATTGCGTTTACCCAGTCGCTAATGCGCAAAAAAATTAATCTATTGAATTCTTTCATGTTAAATATACTTTAAAGCTTTTCAAAAAGCTTCCTTTTGTTGGTAAATAAAGTAATTAATTTTATTGCTATATGAGATTATATGGATAACAAAAAATGAGCAGTGAACGTTAAAATTATTATATCACAAAATTAAAACATTCCAAATGATATTCCTGTACTCCACCTGCTTACTAACAGATGAATATTTAATTAAATAAGGTATTTAATATTCGCATCGTACACTTCACTAGACAATTAAAAAGACAATTGTGTATTAGGTGTTGCGCGCCTAGTAACAAATTGTTTCAAATATTACCAGAAGGGTAAGCAAAAGACATCATGGACGGAACTTATAATCTCGTGCACACTCCTTTCGTGCGTATGGCGACTCATCAGTAGGAGCCGGTATTACGACCTTAACCCACTATATATTTTGGTGAGGAATGTGATAAAATAGGACTGCACGATATATATATATATATATATATATATATATATATATATATTCGGTGTATTGCACTTAGTAACAGATTAGTTCCAAAATGACCAGAAAGATAAACCAAAGACAGTATGAACGGAAAGTATAATCTCGTGCACATTTGTTAATGCTTACTGGCGACTCATCATTAGCCCACTATATATTTTAGGTATAATCTCCTATAAGAATGTACAAACCCCCAGTAGTGAAGCTAGCTACATATAAAGTGTTTTATTATGCGATTTCGAAACAAACTCACTACATATATATATATATATATATATATATATATATATATATATATATATATATATATATGTATAAAGCCGGTAAGGTTTACCAAAGCTATGTATATTTTGTCAGTACTCGATACTAATATTATGGTACCGAAAAAGCACATGTCACCAACACCGTGACTACGGAGTCTGTACATGGTACCAACGCAATGAATTTAAGTTTGGGCTAAAGTTCACTAAAATTGAGAATTTCAACTATTTATGAACGTCTGTTTCTCCAGCAAATCCATACACACTAGCTTTGATCGATATCAGTTATCAAATTTCGTGGTAATCATGATATCTTTCAATGAAATGTATAACAATTAGATATTGTTTGTGACGGAGAATAATAAATATGCAATTCTCCGCCACAAACAGTATCTAACTGTTATGCATATTGCAATAGCCTCCAAATGAGTAAGCGTATAAGAATGTAAAAATATGTTTTCAAAATAGCAATAATAATAATAATTATTATTATTTACTTTATTATATTATTTGAGAACATTAGATCGGTTGCCAATTGTATATCAAATCTACTATCTGTGATAAATACAGATTTATAATGTTAATAAATAAGTACTGCGGGTCTGAACATTGCGTTAACATTAGATTTGGTTTCAATGGTTTTACGCTGGCATTTTGTCTATCGTTTGCGATTACAGCAAATTAAATATTCCGTTATCAACCATGGTAGTTTCGTACCATTTGTACTTGCCAGGAAATATCGGCTGCACAATTTGCAGTCAAGTACAATTCATGCGAGACTACTAGATGTGAGTGTCGTAAATCTAATATTGCTTTGCATATATGTGCATTGCCGTTTGATCCTCGCTTGCCAGTTTGCCGTCGTGCTCCGATGAAGACTATGGACGTTCGACACGCGTCAGTAAGTGCGAATGTCAATACTTTTGCTAGGTTGTACGACTAGTAAAATACAGTGGAATTTTGTTTATTTCAAGCTCGAAAATTTGATTTAAATAAGAATTATCACAATCCGTGCAATTAATGTTTGTTTATTTCAATAAGATATAATTTGAATTATGTATCTACGCATAAACTGTAAATGGTTTGCTTGACTAGGTTCCAAAGGAAATATCGTGATAAGTACCAAGGCAGTGGAATATGTAAATCTTGTATTCTGGAAAAATTTAATTTATACATGTCCTCATCAATTTCTCTACCTGTAATGAGTTAACGGATAGAATTAAAGGTTTCCATATGCGAAAGCTCTATCGGCTAAGAGATCACTGTCCGAGATCTGGCACCTCATAAACAATAATTATTTTCAAGAAACATGACTTATATATTCGTTAAGTAGATCACTGATAAGAAAAGCTGAGCAACTTCTTCGAACTGGTATAACAGATAAGTAAATTAATCTGAAATTTATTTGACAAACTAAAAATAATTATTGATATTGCAATATAGTTTAAAATTAATCATTCTCTTCCATTCTACTTTTTTAGAATACCAATCAATTATAATTAATGATAACAATTATTATAAAATAAATTATTCTAAGTACTCTCAGATTATAATTTAAAGCATAACGAAACGAAAATATGCGGATTGAGGAAAATATTATTTTCAAAACCGTTATATGGAAGAGGGAATTATAAACACAGCAAAACTTAACGCTAAGTGAGAGAGAAAGAGAGGAATAATGAATAGAAGCGGTGATTATAAGGAATTCGCAATTAGGTAAGTATTTTTTGTAAATTGGCACCAAATAATTAACTCGAATTGTCCTAAAATCAATGTTTACAATAAAATACCTATTTACTAAGTGAATAAAAAATGTTGCACCAGCAGAATCTTTAGAAATTTATGCAATATACTGCCATCAAGTAATTTGACGTTAGAAAAAAAACTGTACAACGGAAAAAAGAAAGAAGAGTCGAGCAAAAATTACATCGTTAATGTTGATCTATAACTAAATAAGATCTAGATCGTCTTTCGAAAAAAACTGTCTACACTATAATGTGAGCAGGACGGAAAAAATAGGCAACATCATTTAGAATATTGAATAAGATATAATCCAGATTTAACATGATGAACACGATTGCAGGAGAAGAAACTTTATTTAAAATAACAAATAATGTATTGAACAACATTATGAAGCGATAGTTATCTCAAATACGTTTTTGATTTAAAGCTAAAAAACGACCTAGCGACATTAATGGGTAAACGAATGTTAATAATAATAAAATTAATGAAACTCATATTATTACTACATGCTCACAAATAGGTATATATACGAATCTACGTAATAATGTTAAACGAAATAATCAAACTTGGTCAAATCTACGCGTTGCCGTAACTTTTGTTTTTTGGCTTTTTATCCTATTATTTATTTGTATTGATATTGATATTTCGACAGTTTTCTTCAAATTTATAAATCCTTATACAGAAAAAAACTTAAATCCAATTTTATAAGCTACCCACATTTCTCAGCTTAACACTGCCTAATTGTTGCCAATTAATACTATTTCGGATGTGATTTCTTATTATCTCTGCTTGGCTTTAGATATAACATTAGTTGATTGGTACTTATTACAGTTTCTAAACAATTTTGTCATGGTTTAAGTGAAGTTTTAAAATATATTTCAATAACGTTCCTGAGATCACACTTTAGCCATTTTGATGCATTTTCTACTTTGATTGAGAAATAAATCATGTATGGAGGCAAAATTATAATATAGAGGAGGTATACACAACAAAGTTAAAAAAGGACATTTCACAATTTCTAGAACTGAACATAAAAGAAATTCCTCATATTTTGTACAGCCAATATATTGGAAAGCAAGGAACATAAAGCTCAATTAAACACATATGCTAAAATTTTGTCCACCTTTCATTTAAAGAAATTAACTACATAATTTGCCAGAAACAACAGTCGAACTGAGTATTTGCGAAACGAAAATGGCCTGTTTTAACTGTTTTTTTATATATACATAATCTATAATATATTTACACTTCCATACATGATATAGTTCAACTTAAAAAGTTCACATTGCTTTGCAGCTGGTTGAAAGATTTTTCTACGCAGGGAAAAAGCCAAAGTTCAGAAAGGCGTCGTGTTTTTTGATGACACGGTTATACATCACGAATATCAATGTGATCATGACTAGAGTCTCTCGAACCTGACGCACGAATCACACACGTACAAACAGACATGCAAGCCCAAACACGGCTAATTAAAAGTGCGTATAAAAAAGAAATCCAATCGATTGCAGATCAGTTCAATTTCTGTGTGCATTTGCTTATTTTGGGGTTATAAAACTGCATGAGTAATACCGTAATCAAGATGTCAGGAAAATGTTATCGAAATATTGAAATAAATGTAATTAGCCATCAAGCCAGCTGTGGTTGAAAAGAATTCATTAATGATTGTGACCTCAATTGTGGAAAGTGTTTTCAACAAAAATTCTCTGGTGTTATCTAAAATGAAGTTGTTATTAATGCACAATCTATACTTTATTCGCATTTTATTGACGCCACCATTTACATGACGTATTTACTTATTCTCGATTGCGGAGAACTTATACATATGCCTTTACTAATGAATATTGCTTACCTTGCAACATATTATTTTAAATAGAAACAGAATGATATACCACAGTCAGCGCAACCAAAGGGTTTAATCTCAAATATTCACGTTTTTCATTTATACTGGTGACATAGCTCTAGGTGTCCCGTTATAATTAAAATATAGCAAGCCTGTAAATGTAACAAAAACTACAATTTTAAAGAGATAAGCCATATTTTATCATAAATTAGAATAAAAGCCATACCGAACATCTGCTGATCTACACTTATTAATCTAGAAATTCTCAAATTTGTTCAAATCAGCGTAATACATTATCAACATGCGATGATATAGATTGTGACAAACCAACTAGATCACATTGTTTTAAAATTGTTAAAAATAGGGTAATTTCCCAACCGAGTCACCTGAATGCCCAGTGCCTCGACTTTTATTACACACACTTTTTTTTTAAATTGTCACGAATTCAACTCATTCATATTAAATTGTTTTTTTTCGATATCGTAAAAACCTCAAAATTGTTGGGACAAACATATCATACTGTAAGCACTGCAGTTTGTTTTTTTCCTACCATTCATGCATTAACTTTTCCACGGATTATTTGAGTTTGCCGAGTATATAAGGCACAGTTATCTTTTCGGGGTTTCTTCGAATCTGAAGTAAAATGATTCCAGCATTCGTTCAACCTATTTGCGCACGAATTTCTGATCATTATCTGCTGAAGCACTGTATGGACTAGTCACAGCCGTTCAATTATACACGTTAAAATATGGAGACAATTATTCTTACGTGGTCAGTGATTACCGCTTTTATGTCCAAGAAGAAAACTCCATATTCTAAGCTATCGAAATGGTATAATACTAAATTGGAGCGACCGTGGGATGAAATTTACAAGCATAGAATTCAGACAAATGCTATAATTTAAATACATTTAATTGTAGTGATGTGCGATTCTTTAATATGTTCATTTTAATTAGCGTCATCAGTTACAACTAATCTGTTAGATGAAAACATGCAGAATGTTCAAATAAGTACTCATTCATTGCGCGAGTGGTTGTAACAATTCTTTAAATCATGTTTGCGATCTTGAAGTAAACACCAATCCTATTGTATTTAACCAGTTGTTGCTATGTTACTCGACGACTGGTTAAATACAAAGGGATTGGTGTTTACTTCAAGCAGACAAACTTGAATTAAAGAAATGCGGAATGTTCGTCAGTGTATTGGCATCAAACTTCATTTTCTAATATAAATTTGTTTGGTTCTCCATCACTATGCTATGTGTATTGTCTCGTTGTAATGTGTACTGTTATCCATCAGCTGCCTGGAAATTAATGTTAGTTTGGGTATTAGTTCTAAATTATCATTATAATTAACCTATATTTTCACAGCCGTATTAGAGCAAAATTATAAAATGTTCTTACATAGTCTTACATATTGTGAAAGCTAAACAATTCATGAATGTATAAATTATTAAACCCAAATTCTAGCATTTGATATACATGATATTTTAATGTATGGCGTCCCTAAGTAAACTAAGCAATTGATTATGAGGTTACTTATAAACCTTTTTCTATAATTTCAAGCTAATTTAAAGAGAAAACGGATCTTCTTCAAGACAAGGAAAGTGAACAATCATAAGGTGAAAAATGTTGACTTTTTTGCAACTCCTATTAAACATATTATAGAATAGGTTTAGATTAATCCCGTGTTTAACGAAACGTATAACTTCAGGAAATGTCACGTTATAGTGACAGTTTTGAGGATATCATAGAAACTCGTATATACACTTGGTATCTTTCACTTTGCAAACATAAACAGACCGGATTGAAGGAAATTCCTAATGCACAAAATGTTACTGCAAACGCGGTCACCAAAAAGAAGTAAAATTTAAGCTTAAGAATAAAAGTGAGGTAGGTAGAACACTGCAAGGATTGAGGGCGACAACGAAGTTTACATACAATCCAGCTAACTTGGTGTTAATAGCGCGTAACGCCAAATTTACGATACCAAATGCCAAGAATCAGATCTCCATGAAATTGGCCATAGGTATTATTTATAAATAAATAAATATATATATATATATATATATATACATATATATATATATATATATATATATATATATATATATATGTGTGTGTGTGTGTGTGTGGCGTTTGTTATCTTGGGCGAACTGTGATAAGTGTATCTATATGAAAGTTTCAGCATGCGTTATTGTTTGTGAAACGCTGTGGAACCTTTATCACAAACTAGACTATTAAACACAAAATTCCACGTTTCAAATCTAGCTATATAAGCATACATAACTTCAAAATCTTTATTCTGACAAGCATCATTATATTTGGTCAACAACTGATGTGTGCCGGTGGTAACTAATAAGCTTATATTCGAAGTAACGAGCAATTGAAGCATTGTATTTAACCAGTCGTCGAACATAACAAAACGTTGGTACGCAACACGTGACTGCAGCGTTTCGGACCTCCCATGTCCATCATCAGTAGTACGACGGCAGACGGACTATCGAGGATGAAACCGCATTGAATATATATGGAAATCAAATTAGATATGCGGCTCTCACATCTAGCAGTCTCGCATACATTGAACTTGACTGGAAATGTCGGCTGCACAATTTCTATGCAGTCACGAACATTTCCAGTCAAGTTCAATGTATGCGAGACTGCTAGAGGTGAGAGCCGCATATCTAAATTTGATTTCCATATATATCCAATGCGGTTTGATCCTCGATAGTCAGTTTGCCGTCGTACTCTGATGATGATCATGGAAGGTCGAAACGCGTCAATGCGTTGCGGCTGGCGGTAGTTTTGTTATGTTGTTCGACGACTGGTTAAATACAATGGGATTGGTGTTTACTTCAAGCTCGCAAACTTGATTTAAAGAATTGTTACCACCACCCGCGCAATCAATTATTGTTAAATTGTATTGCCTATATATGTATATGTGGCGAAAGCTGCAAACAGTTAATGTTCGTGACTGCATAGAAATTGTGCAGCCGACATTTCCAGTCAAGTTCAATGTATGCGAGACTGCTAGAGGTGAGAGCCGCATATCTAAATTTGATTTCCATATATATTCAATGCGGTTTGATCCTCGATAGTCAGTTTGCCGTCGTACTCTGATGATGATCATGGAAGGTCGAAACGCGTCAGTGCGTTGCGGCTGGCGGTAGTTTTGTTATGTTGTTCGACGACTGGTTAAATACAATGGGATTGGTGTTTACTTCAAACTCGCAAACTTGAATTAAATCATCATTACATATTTTCCTCGCTGGCACACTACCTCCATAAAAAGACACGATACTAGACTTTGTCAAAGGAAAGATTTTGTACAAATGCTACAACTTCCAATTTGGTTTCCAATTATCGTTGTTTTATTCTATTTTGGTATCTTAATAGTTGTGTCTTGATAAGTAGATGATACGGAAGAAATAGAGAATTCATTTCAGTTTTTGTTTAAACTACCCTAAATATACAAATGAAACACAATCCGTTATAATTCGCAAATGCGGCATACAGAATTTTTAATTACACAAAAAAAATGTTTTGCATCTCTGAACTATTGAAACAAAATGTAATAATAAAATTATAAACAAACGAAAAATACTGAATAAACATCATCAAATGTTGAGAAGGATTCATGGTGAGATATGAAAGAATTTAAATTAAGGAGTAAATATGATTAAAATATGTTTAAATAAAAATGAAATATAAAACAATTTCTCAGAATCGTGGATTTCAAAATAAAAATTTTATTTGGTAAGAATGATTAAATTCAAAATTGAGAAAAATAGCTGAATATTTACTTTTTATTCAATTCATTTATTATTTATCAGTTCCTTATAGTTTCATACTTAATAATGCTGTGTGAACAAATAACGCTTCTTAAATTTGAATTTTACTTTATTTATAGAGTTTGCGTGACTCAAAAATACATCCAGTTCCTTGTCACAATGTTTAAAAAATAACGAATATATCATCCAGATCTCTCATAAAATATTTTATTTTGTGTAGAACCTTATCAAGGCGAATGATATCAAGATTGTAAATAAATTATTCCAAAACTGGGACAGGTAGCGCATTTCTCATAGGAGCATCTTTAAATTTCTTAAAGAATTCTTTAAAGAAATTAAAATAAACAGAGTGCATAGATAGATTAATTATTTCTATATTATGCACTATAATTATTCGATTTCCTAGAATTACTTTGGAATTTTCATATAGTAATCTGTTCAATCAGTACATTGCCAGTGGAACTGATATATTTATGTACATGGCCACAACATTCAAACATCATTTCAGAAAAATTATTTGACCCATAACTACAAGCCGTAACAAGCAAATTATATTTCTGTATTAAGATGAACAATATATATATATATATATATATATATATATATATATATATATATATATATATATATAAGTACATATTCTGACTGGATGACAATCATGTTTCATGAATTTCAAATTGGGCGAAATTTACATTTTCGTCGTATTTCTTATGGGATTCTTCGGCTTATATATATGTTCACTTGGCAAAAAGACGTTAGTAGGACTTCGTCTCTTCTGCAGTTCCGTTAATTTCACTGATCAAATTATTTAAAAAAAATATTTGACCATTCAAGGTTGCCTCTCTAGCATATTATTAATATTTATTTACAAACGTCCTAATAATAGATTTGTTCACTCATTTTCCACTTGTAACCTAATTGATTCATGTAAAGTGTTGGAGGACAAAAATCATCATTAAAGTTGATAATTTCATGGGATAACACAAAATTTCTGAATTTCATTAACTTGCAATTAGGCATATATTTGGTCTCATTACATTTCGTTAAAACGTATCAAACTCAGGATTTGTAATTTCTTATTGATTTAAAAGAAGAGTCAATGATATTAAATTGGTAATTAGTCTCATTATTTTTAAACTAGAAATTAACTTTTGATATAGCACTTTTTATTCCCATAAACATTTAGTGTTTATCATAACTGTGTATTGATTTATATAGTGTTTTATTAATCGTATTGTTCGCCAGTTTTCATCTAAATTTAAAATCATAAGTTTTTAACAGTTAAATTTAAAAATATCTGTTTGTAGGTTTGTTGCTTATCATAATTTATTTATGCTCCCTACTTCTGCTAATAGTGCTCAAATTTGCAAAAGATTATATGCAAGAATTTTGACAGTGTCATTACAATCAAACGTAATAATTATATTAAAACATGTAGTAAATGCGTTCACATGGTTATACAGGCTGATTTATGAAATAGGATTAACAGTCAATACTGGTAGTAGATTTATCTTATGTTTCAGCTAATTGAAATATGCCTATATATATATATATATATATATATATATATATATATAAAGTATATTTGTAATTAGACAGAAAAAACATTCATGTCAAATTGGATAATGGCTATTTACTTGGAGAATACTTAACGTCGCTTTATAACCTTTCATTTATATAAATTCTGGGTTTTCATTTGATTACGTGGGTGGCAACAATTCTGAATCGATTTTGCTTATATTTCTTGATTTTGATGATTAGTAAGTGTGTATGCGTTTGTGTCTGTGTGTGTGTGTGTGCCTGTTTGCATGTAAAGGTCTTTCTTGCAATATTGCATAGTGATGTCTGAGATCTGGTCATTCTTGTATTGCTGACTGAAGTCTTGTGTAATCTCTTGATTTACCCGAACGACAAGGAAATTTTCGCTAAACAATTTAAATCTGTTTAGAAAATTGATTTTTCCCTCATTCTATGATATTGAGGCAGTAGCAGCCCTAAAGTATTTATTTCTGATTTGTTTGAGTAAATTGTTAGCCTGATTGATACACAAGACAAGAGAACTATTTACCAAGCAAAAATGTGTACACTATTAGGCGTTCAATCGAAGTGAACGCATCTAATTATTCCTAAAAGTTATCTAGTCCACATTAATTTTTGGATTTTTTATACAGACAAGATAGCATTTCTTTGTGAGTCCATCAGCTGTTCGTGTCTTTGCCTAAACTCTCCAAAAACTGTCACTAATATAAAGGCGTCAATTTGTCATTCGTGAAATTATCCATCCATCAAACTCTCTTTGGCAAAGATGTGCAATTCTGATATGACACGATATTTTGCCTACGTGGTTAGACAAATTAATCTAAAGATAATCATTTAGCTGAGCTTAACCAAAATGGACATACAATGCGTAATTTCCGAAAAGCATATAAAACGTCTTAATGGACTTCTGCCTAAGTGATAAATGAAAGAATGTTTTGACTTTATGCGTATAACGTGCGTGTGACTGCTTTTTTATTCCACCTGAGGTGTAACGTTTTCGTTAAACTCAATAATATTTTACTCAGTAGCAATTCGCTAGAGAGGAGAGCGGTTTTATAGAAACGAAAAACACTCTTCGCGTAACGGAGCTTTTAACAAGCTAAAAGGATACTTTCATTTAATGATTAAATAAGCATACTCTTTTCAATATTTATTCTATAGTACACAATATTACAACATTCAACACGCGTACAATTAAAATTTGTACTTTCTAAAAAATGTCGAATATACACGATTTAATAGGCATTAGGACGTACGCATTACCAACTTAATTTTATCAAGAATACATTAAGACAAATGTCGCAAAATTAAAATTTTATAGTGCATTCTACAGATTATGAGCGATTAAAAATGAATAAAGAAATGATTTGTTTGTATTTTATTTACCGGTAGTGACCAAATTAATGAGAGAGTATTTTATTCGAAGTATATAAAATAATCGAATTAATATAATTAAACGAATGTCGGTTGCGCGGGCGATTATATCAATTAAATCTAATTAAATTTGCGATTTTAATATAAACACCTTACCTATTATTTACAAATTTTTTAGTATGAACTAAGTATTGTATAGGGTGGAATGGGAAATACATCCAATGGACCGGTTCCTACTTAGTCTACATTCATCACGTACTGTCCAGAATTTGTCTCGTACAGGACTCGAAACAGGGCATGTCTGCTTCAGAATCTGGTACCTCAGTAGTTAGAACACCCGATTCCGAAGCAGATGTTCCCAGGTTCGTGCTATGTCCGCGGAAAATACTGGACAGTACGTGATGAGTTCCCAATAAGAACAAAACCGTTCTACTGGATGAAATGCCTTTCCACACCATAGAATACTTAGTTTATACTGACAAATATATGTACTGAGGAATCGCCAATATACACGAAACGTATGTGAACGACATTATACCTTCCGTTCATGCTGTCTTTGTTTTATCCTCCTGATAATACTTGAACTACTTTGTTACTAGATGAGCAACATTTAATACACAACTGCGTATATATTAAACAATACTTGCGACTGTCGGTAGTTTTGTTATGTTGTTCGACGACTGGTTAAATACAATGGGATTGGTGTTTACTTCAAGCTCGCAACCTTGTTTAAAGAATTGCGTATATATTAGTTCTTCGCCACAAACAGTATCTAACTGTTATATATTTAATTGAATGATGTTATGATTACCGCGAAATGTGATAACAGATAACGATCAAGGCCAGAGTATATGGATTTGCTAGATTAGGAGTTGTTCAGAAATAGTTGTATTCTCAATTTTGGTGGATTTTGGCATACATTGAAATCCATTGTGATAGAACAATTTACCGACTCGGCAACCATAGTGTTGCTACCATGTACATTTTCGGTACCAAGATGTTAGTATCTGGTTTGCATAACGGAAGACAGCATCAGGAATTAAAGTGTGTGAGTATGGTCTATTCAATTACTAATTCACCTTTGTTTTTCTTAGAATGAATTACTATTTATTTAACATTCAGAACAAAGCAATTTTAATTTGATGTGACTAAACCATATTGGAATCTATACACGAGTATTAAAAATGTACAAATTAAGTGATATAAATGTTGGTTCGTCAATAGACACAGATTTAAGTAGTGTGATAATCAAATGGGAAAAAGTAGAAGCTAAGCACTAAAATACACTAAAACTTGATTTAAATAATTGTTACCACCACCCGCGCAATCAATTATTGTTAAATTGTAATGCACTAAAATACAGGTCAGAGAATATAGTAAGAAAATTCATTATTGAAATACGTTTTTAGATTAAGCATTTAACTACAATAAAACGAAAATTTAATAAACAGGGTAAGTTAAAATGAAGGTAAATATAACAATTGAAAGAATTTTAATACAAGCCAACTTTAAAATGGTTATATTAAAGTACATATATACAGTCACCTATTTGCTAAAATTTATCTAGTATTTCTCATCATTTCCTACATCCAGTTTCCGATTCTGTTTCTAGCAGTCATCATTTCAAGCCATTAGTAAGGTTTCGTTACATTTAGAGCAAAAAGTTTCATTCTCCACAGTTTAATTTTTAAGGTTACATCCTAAAAGATTATAATAGATTTCCTTATCAATCTTGTCACGACTGCATATCGACATGTATCAGCAAATATCTCGGTTAATTGTATCTCCTGCCTTCACAAAATATGTGCAAAAAAGATCTATTGACACGCCCATAGTGAAATTAAACTTTACGCTCGCCTCTTCTTACATTAATTTAACATTTAATTTTAACCACGGAAATCATTAAATTCGTCCAGCAGTCTAATAATGATTATTTTTTTTGATTGCCATTTACAAATCACAGCCATTGCCATATCTTTCGATTTACAAATCTAACGTGGTAAGAGAATGAAAGACAAATTCTAGAGAAATATATTAGGGAAATAGAAAGTACAAAGGTTATATACACATACGTATTTCCGAAATTCGAATATATATATATGATCAATAAATGCGGGACATTTGAATGATGCAATCTTTTATACGTATTTTAAACAAGGCAGTATTAGGAACATTTTTATACGAAATCCGTTGTAAGCGATTTCACAGCCAACACTTTTTATATAATATTTACCAAGCCTGTTAATTGTAAGCCTCTATGGTTGTCATAATAATTAAAGCTATCAAACATTCTGAATACCGGCTAATCCAACAAAGGCCTATACTCCGGTCTTGATCGACTGGGATTCACTAAAATTGTTTCACAGATGAATGCAATTACATATACCCGAGCATATTAACATTTATATAAAAATTTTGACATTCGTATCACTCTCGTATCCAGCAAAGCAACAGTAATAGTTAAAAAAACATTTAAACAAAAGTCTCAATAAAACTGAAAGGAAAATGTTGAACGTTTCGCTATAATGCATTGCAGACTAAGGAAAACAGTGTTAGGCGAGACGATATTTAGGTAACATTTTGGAAATCCATTATACTATACGTGAACTATAATCGCTTTTATGGTAAATTATCTACAACGTAGTATATATAATAAATTGAACGCAAGGTAGGAATGACAAAATATTTTTGTTGTCCAAAGAGCAAACTTGAAATGCCAATGCTCACTTACGATGCAATTTAAGTCTGACAACGTAAGTAGAAACGAAATGTCCTGAAACTTCACTCATGTGTCGTCCAATTTGCCTGGCCCTAGTCACATAATGTTAATAATATAGCAGTAAAAGTTATTAATTAACATTTTATTCTAAACAAGTAAAAAATTCAAATACGGATATTAACAAATTTATTTTATCCATCATCATCATCATCATCATCATCATCATCATCATCATCATCATCATCATCATCATCATCATCATCATCATCATCATCATCATCATCATCATCATCATCATCACCATCATCATCATCATCATCATCATCATCATCATCATCATCATCATCATCATCATCATCATCATCATCATCATCATCATCACCATCATCATCATCATCATCATCATCACCATCATCATCATCATCATCGTCATCATCACCATCATCATCGTCATCATCATCATCATCATCATCACATCATCATCATCATCATCATCATCATCATCATCATCGTCGTCGTCGTCGTCATCATCATCATTATCATCGTCATCATCATTATCATCATCATCACCATCATCATCATTATCATAATCATCGTCATCATCATCAGAAATAACCTTATTAGCATTAAAAGCCAAAAATGTGATACTTACTGGGTATAAATTCTTAAGATAGGTATCAGCAACGCTACCAAAATCAGCATTAATACTCTCATCATTACAACTGTCATCACGAAATTTTACTTATATCAAAGAAAGTAACAATTTCGAGAATCAATAGCTCTTTCAAAAAGACCAAAAGACGCAAAAAATAAACGCCCAATTGTAAAATGCATATCTCTGTGAAAATGGTAAAATTGTTGCACCGGGTTGTCGAAGTTGACAATTTACCGTCTTTTATAAAGTTGACCCGTCATTAGCTATAAAGTTATTCGCCGAGATACACTGCACCTGTTCCCATAATTCATTTTGTTAAATCAATTTTCAATTTTGAAATGTACAGTCCCAATATCCAATCAAACCAGAGTAGGTTACATGTTGGGCATATTTGGCACGAAAAACACTTATAATCATAATGGATAAATACCATTCGGCGCGGAGAACTAATATATATATATATATATATATATATATATATATATATATATATATATATATATATATATATATACATAAAACAACAAGCACCTGACCTTAATATTCAAAAGTTTCATCAACATGATATTCTTATCGACTGGCCAAGAATAACAAAATTCAACAACAATCTACTAGTATCCAGCCAAGAACAAACAGGCCCTCGACTAGAATCAACAAACGTACAATCGGATTGGCAACAAACTGAAGTGGAAATAACAGAGGCGCATACGATGACAGAAGTCTCCAAACAATGTGAGCGTTTAACACTGCAATCAACACTGGCGTTGTTACCACGTGAAAACTTTGCGCAACGAGGTGAAACGATCAACTATACTGGGAAAAATAGCACTTGTATATGTAACAGTGAACAATGCGCATAAATGGTTAATTCTCAAGCCATCAAAACAATAATGACCAGATCTCAGACATCACTTTGCAATACTGCGAGAATGACCTTCACATGCAAACACGCATACACACAAACACAAACGCACGCACGCACGCTCACAAACTAGTCAAAACAAAAAACAGCAGTAAAAACGAGTCAGATTTGTTACCACTAGCATAATCAATTGAAAACCCAAAATGTATAAATATGTATGATTGTATAAGAGATGATTAGTATTCACGAAATAAATGGCCTTTATCCACTTTGTTATTTGTGTTTTCCTAATTATAAGAATATATATATATATATATATATATATATATATATATATATATATATATATATATATATATATATATATATATGCCATTTGTTAATAAGTGTTGCGCATCTATTAGAACAATATTTCAAATAGAATCGGAAGGTTTAACCAATTTCTGCATGAACAGCAGATATAATCTCTCGTGAACATACTTTATGTACTTTCTGGAGACTCATCAGTAGGAGCCGTTATTACGCCCTTTACCCACTATACATTTTGGTGAGGAATGTGGAAAAATTGGACTGTAAAATCTGCCATACTAAAGCGTATACCAGCAGTAGTGGGCTGACATTATATAAAGTCTTCGACAATGCAATTTCAAAGTTAACTTACTGTATGTAATATATACCGATCCTTTAAAAGGTATGTACCAACGCCAGTTGCCTAGTCCATAACTGGTACCAACACAATGAACATAAGAATGATGTAACTAAGAAAATATTTAAATTTGCTGTTCTGATGGTCAACACGATCATTTATCATTAGATAGAAACTATACAATCTGAGGATGTGATCTAGAATAAAATTATATTACACATATATATATATATATATATATATATATATATATATATATATAATATATAGAGAATAATGCAACTAATACACACTTGCAACTATTGGATTTCTTTAAATCAAGTTTACGGCCTTGGAGTAAACACCAATCCCATTGCATATAACCAGTCGTTCAACGCCTGGTTAACAACGTGAGGATTGATGTTTACTTCAAGCTCGCAAAGTTGATTTAAAAATTGTTATTTCCAACCGCGCAATCAATAAGTGTTTAATTATATAAATTGATGCATTGATGATGAAGGAAAATCAAATAAAAGACGTTGTTTTGTTTTAAACGAACAATAAATTTTTTAGCCATATTTTTTGGTCAAAAATGTCAACCAAGAGCACAAAGCGGCCAAAAAAGTGCGCGTTAAACTGAATATATTAGGCAATATATGAATGCCGTAGCGCATATTAATATTTTAATCGCTCATCAAATGTTCGTTTGTCGAATTCTTCCATTGCAATTGAGGTTATTAATGGTGTGTCGAATGTCATCAAGTCAGGACTAATCGATAAATTGAAACTCATCCTCTAAGACAGTAACGCCACGCATTGCGTGCAATTTTCATCCAAGTCTCATCCATGCTGATACTTCTGATGTGCTTTGCGGATCAAATGTTTCAAATAGTCAATGTCAGTCTCTCTTAATAATACGATCACTATAACACGGGAGTAAATGATGTAAAACTAAATAAGTATGGCAGTTATGTTTATCAAACATTGTCTATAAGAAATAAACACTGTCTTAAATAGAAAGCACAACTCACGGAGCAGACCGATTTTTTTTACTAACGAACACTACTTAGCAGTATCAATAGTTGCCACGGTTTGGAGTCAACTCCAGGAGCATATAGGCTAAAGCAATACGACTCATGCCCTACGACAGCGGAGTCGTCTTTGCATGAAATATTTATTCTTATGCTAATTTCTACTGTTTAGGTAGTCTTGCATAACTTTTTAACTATCCATTTAGATAATGAATTAAGAAGAAACAGGCACAACTCTTTATTTATTCCTGTTTAAATGTACAGCAAAATGAAAAAGTGACAAGTGCTTGCCCTCAGCAGCAAAAATGCTTTACGTAATAGAAATCTCTCAATGCCGCGTTTTGCGTACGCGGGTAATAGCTGTACACGGGCAGTTACACAAAGATCCGATTTTTCACAATTTCCAATTTTGTTTTATCTTTGATCGGGTTGACTTGTTTTTACTTCAACTGGAAATGCGGTTCTATCACATCTTTGTTTACTGGCGACATTTCGGTGCCTACTTTCCAGCACCATCATCAGGCAACACAACACTGATCACAATAGCAGATTTAAGCAAATAAGTAACCTCGTTCCAAAACCATTCTATTTATATATATTTGACTCAACACTATTTTAATTATAGAATTTGTCTCAGTAACTAAACTCAATATATAACTATTTATAATTAGCAGACCAATCATTACCTCACCTATACATCATCTCATCTCGTATGCAGAATATTTTAATAGAAATCTAACTGAGCACAATACAGCTTTTTTGTTTGGCATATAAAAATTATTTATGATTGTTCGCCATAGACCATGTTCAAAAGAAAATAATAAGTGCACAGCAGGAAAATGAAAAGCCTACAACCTTTATGAGAATGCTCAATATAAAGGCTACGAATCAGTTTACAATACACAAAGGTTTACTATGGTCAGGCACTCGCATTCATCTAGTGATTATTCTCCAATTTGCACAAATCGCGTGTCAAATACTACTACTACTACTACTACTACTACTACTACAACAACAACTACTACTAATACTACTACTAATACTACTACTACTACTACTACTACTACTACTAATAATAATATAATATGTTAATAATAATAATAATAATAATAATAATAATAAAGATAATAATAATAATAATAAAGAATAATAATAATAATAATAATAATAATAAAGATAATAATAATAATAATAAAGATATAATAATAATAGATAAAATAATATATAATAATAATAATAATAATAATAATAATAATAATAATAATAATAGATAATAATAATAATAAGAATAATAATAAAGTAATAATAATAATAATAATAATAATAATAATAATAATAATAATAATAATAATAATAATAATATATAATAATAATAATAATAATAATAATAATAATAATAATAATAATAATAATAATAATAATAATAATAATAATAATAATAATAATAATAATAATAATAATAATAATAATAATAATAATAATAATAATAATAATAATAATAATAATAATAATAATAATAATAATAATAATAATAATAATAATAATAATAATAATAATAATAATAATAATAATAATAATAATAATAATAATAATAATAATAATAATAATAATAATAATAATAATAATAATAATAATAACAAGATAGGGAATGCTAATTTTAGTTAGAAACACTAGATCTTCCAAGGCAATACATTCCATTTAAACAAATAACTTTTAAACCAGTTCCATCCACCCAAAATGACATTATTGTACTTTCATTTAAAAATACTCATTTCTGTTAAAGAGCACTATGTTTGACTGTCCAATTTCCTCCTTTTATTCAGATGTTATACAAATTCACCTTTTATTTTGTCAGTGTGATCGCGCAAAATTGATTTGAATTAGAATGTGTAACTGAAGATAAATCGCCAGATTGTAGAATCGATGTAAAATGTTTACATGAAAGCCCAAACACAAAATTTGTATTCATCGCAAGAATGCAAAGAAAGCTACAAAAACGATATGATCTGGCCAGCTTAGGAGTTTCACTACCAAAGTTTACATGAAGTGAATTTTGTGTGAGACTGTCAGGAGTAAGAACAATATTTTCGACTTGATCATATTAGATATACATTGGTTTATTATACATGTTTTAACCTTTTTGCTGTAATCTGATGATGAAAAATTTGATGTAAAAACTGCTATGCTTTCTGTTGAGTGATTTGTAAAAGCATAAATATGAGTTAACAATAATTTATTGCGCGGGTGGTGGTATCAATTCTTTAAATCAATTTTGCGAGCTTGAAGTAAACACCAATCCCATTGTATTTAACCAGTCGTCGAACAACATAACAAAACTACCGCCAGCCACAACGCACTGACGCGTTTCGACCTTCCTTGATCATCATCAGAGTACGACGGCAAACTGACTATCGAGGATCAAACCGCATTGAATATATATGGAAATCAAATTTAGATAGGCGGCTCTCACCTCTAGCAGTCTCGCATACATTGAACTTGACTGGAAATGTCGGCTGCACAATTTCTATTAAGTAACGAACATTAACTGTTTTTAGCTTTCGCCACATATTCATATATAGGCAATACAATTTAACAATAATTGTTTGCGCGGGTGGTGTTAACAATTTTTTAAATCAAGTTTGCGAGCTTGAAGTAAACACCAATCCAGTTGTATATAACCGTAGTAGTTTTGTTATGTTCTTCGACAACTGGTTAAATACAATGGGATTGGTTTTTACTTCAAGCTCGCAAACTTGATTTAAAGAATTCTTACCATCACCCGGGCAATCAATTCTTGTTAAATTGTATTGCCTATATATGTATATGTGGCGAAAACTGCAAACAGTTAATGTTCGGGACTGCATAGAAATTGTGCAGCCGACATTTCCAGTCAAGTACAATGTATGCGAGACTGCTAGAGGTGAGAGTCGATTATCTAAATATGATTTCCATATATATTCAATGCGGTTTGATCCTCGATAGTCAGTTTGCCGTCGTACTCTGATGATGATCATGGACGATCGAAACGCGTCAGTCCGTTGCGGCTGGTGGTAGTTTTGTTATGTTGTTCGACGACTGGTTAAATACAATGGCATTGGCGTTTACTTCAAGCTCGCAATCTTGATGTAAAGAATAAATATGAGTTTTTGCTATCATTGATTGCGCAAGTGGCAATGAAAATTCTTTAAATAAATATTGCGACGTTGTTATAAACATCATTTCCATTATATCTAAATTTTCCTGTATAAAATAAGCATTGTGAAATCTGGAAAAGGCAAAGCAGCCTGTAGACCGGTTCGGCCTTTTGGCGGTCTGGTTAGATACTGTCCAGAATTTGCCGCGGATATGACTTTCAGAAGTCTCAATAAGGACGAACCCGATCTATTAGATGAAATACCTCTGCTACCTCATAAAACTTTTAGTTTATGCTGACAGATATATGCATGTAATGGGACTGGAATAAATATTAAGGTCGAAACCTTGAATTAAATAAATAAGAATATGAATGGTTTCTATAGTTGTGCGTCGCATACTGAAATAAATACTGCTTAATTCAGATGTCGACACAAGTAACTGATATTTAAATATTGTAAAATAGAAACAACATCTGTGTATCAGATAAAAATTTTGATTTATTATCGAATTATTGTAACAAATTAAAATGCAATCGGTGTCAAATATAAATCAAAACCAGAGTAAAACAGAAGATTTTCGGAAAGGAAGAAGTGAAAACATTGGTTATTCAGCAAAAACAAGAATATAGTAAAATACATAATAGATCAAATAACAGATTTGTAGGATATCTGCTCAATAGCAAGCTAGTATAATAAATAAATAGATAGATATGCTGTTGAGAAGAGTGAACGATTGAGAGATGGATAAGTGCACGCATCTAATTGAAAATAGAGTTAAAAAGCTGAAAAAATAAATTTATTAAACGAACATTGATATTGATATTGGTAAAATAAGGATATATGACAGAATAATAGATATAAAATAAAATAATGAATGAATGGAGAATGTAGTACAATTTTACATAAATGAGTTAGTGGAAATATGGATGTTTAGATAAATAAGCAAATTGAGTTTACAACATATACAAAGAGATATCTGTAGATAATTAGGTACTAGGTAGTGAGATAGACTACTAATTAAATAATTCTTTAAATCAAGTTTGCGAGCTTGAAGTAAACACCAATCCCATTGTATTTAACCAGTCGTCGAACTACATACAAAACTACCGCCAGCCGCAACGCACTGACGCGTTTCGACCTTCCTTGATCATCATCAGAGTACGACGGCAAACTGACTATCGAGGATCAAACCGCATTGAATATAAATGGAAATCAAATTTAGATATGCGGCTCTCACCTCTAGCAGTCTCGCATACCTTGAACTTGACTGGAAATGTCGGCTGCACAATTTCTATGCAGTCACGAACATTAACTGTTTTCAGATTACGCCACATATACATATATAGATGCTGTACTGTACATTAATTAAATATTTCATTAATATATTTATGGATAGTTACTTATATATTGTGATTCAAATCGAATAAAATGTTAGATGGATAGCAGGGAAGATAGGTAAATATATAAAAATAAATATAGGCTGATAATTATAAAAATTGTTCGAGAGATATAAAAATATAGGCAAATATATGTGTAGATAATAGTAAATATAATAGCGGTGCAAAATGATAATCACGCATTTAATTTGATGTTTACGTAATACAGAAAAGCGTTATCAATGGTCGTAATCGGAGACAGATAATTCTTCAGCATTTTGTTTCGTGACTTTCATTAATTTTTCCATCCCGTAACCGAGACGAGCACACTAAAATTATTTAAACACATGAGCTTAGTAGTTTACTCACTCGTGTTTGTTTGCGCGTGTATGTCTTTATCTCTCTCCCTCTTTGTGTGTGTGTGTGTGTATAGGAATTTGTAGTTTATGTGAAATTGCCGCTTAGCCGTAAGATTATCTTTAATGAGATGCTTCTCCTGTTTCTGCTACATTTTTAATTGTGAAACAGAAATTGTTTGACATTGATCATCACTTTAGGCCATATTGAACAAAAATTCGAGTTACACAGAAATGATAGCACAGAGTATAATCGTTTGAAACAACTTCACCTAGAAGATCTCGGTTTCGTCAATTTTAAGCTAGAACAGTTAAGGAGGCCCGCACAAGTGATATTGCGCTTCGTAATCAAATGATTTACCATTAAATTTTGCATTTTAAATATTTAAAAATTTCGAGTATGTTCATCAATTTTGTAGTAGATACCGTTTATTAAAAGATGCATTGCGTAATCTGTAATGGGGTGATCAAATCAACGGGAAGGACGTATGGTGTGATCAAAATATTATGCTGCACCATATGTTCCCACTCCATCATCCTTTAGCCGAATTGTCACTTCTTTAGTTTAACGTCTACAGTTGTGCTAGATTTCTTCAATTTAGCTAAAACCACAGATTCCTAATTGTCCATAGAACGAAAGACGTATTTAAGTAGAGATTTATTTTGAGTTTGAGTAATTAATTATCTAGCTCATGCGTAAGCTCACTCCAGGTGATATATACTTGTCCAAAATGTTATACACGTCCTGAAAGCGAGATTCCTATTGTTAATTCTACTTTAATTCTAACTATATATTTTCGTGCATAAAATACTGTTATGACGACGCTTAATAGCCATTTAATAATTATAACTTATATTTTATTTATTTATTTATCGATAAAATGTATATCAATATTTTTTGGGACTGGGTAAGCTAGACCGTCAGCCGCATTACTAAAACGCTTACTCGCTTTAACCTGATTTAATTTGGCTATGCGATACTTTTTTTCCTTTTCGTGTTTCACACTATTTAAGGCCCTAAATAGCGAAACGCTGCTTTGTTGTCAATTGCTACGTTAGTAAAACTCTATGCATAGTTTAATTTTTTTTTAAATTTGTTGTGGGCGTTGATCGTTTATCAGTTTTACTGTAATCATTTACAACTGAGAATTTTGTCGATTAAACGAAAAGATGTTTCTGTTGATATTTCAACTAACACTGCCTGTTCTCTCCTTCAAAACCATGCTCCTTATAGACACTAGACACCAAATAAAAAATCGGACGCAGAATGTACATGAGACTTATTTTATCAATATATTTATATTCAAACTTATGTCTATAAATGTCAACTATAGTTTCTCATCGTTAGCCAGCTTGTTTACAACAGTGTCAAATTAAATATTTACGCACAATAGCGGCTCTTGACTGAAAAATTATTAGTAACTTATGGAAGGTATATCATTAATTTAAGAAATACACGATATTTCATGACTATTATTTAAGTATAGAGGGGAATGTTTATATATGCTTAACAAATTGGTATAATAATACCTATACTGGATGATAAGTATAGATCCACTATATTTTACATTAATAATATTACAAATAACAGCATCCGCTGTGACGATTTCTAAAGAAAAGAAATTAAACAATTTTTAAAATAAATAAAGCTGGCAACGGGGAGAACGTTTCCAAAATTGTTGAATGCATTGTTTATAGAAATCAAACTCCAAACTATGTGGTTTATCAGGTGTTTTTAAAGGAAAAAATGAAAAATGATTACGCACAGCGGAAGCTGTCATTTTATGCATCCTTGATCTGCAGTTAAATAAACAAAAGAAGCAAGAAACATTATTTGAATTTTTTCTACATTGATAGAAATTATTCTAAATATAAACAAATGGATAAAATAATTATCATTTAAACTCTGTGCAAGATTGTGGTACTCTTTGACTATAAGTGTTACGGCTCTGAATACAAAAAATAGCAGAGTTAAACGAACATTGGTTGCGCGGGCGGTGATAAAATTTATTATAATCAAGTTTGCGAAGTTGATATAAACACCTGACCCATTAAGCACATACATTTGCCAGTACAAACTAAGAATTGTTGAGGGCGGCAAGCTCAATATACTATTAATAAAATCATGACAATATTTTTGAAAAATTTATACACAGAAAACAAGGTAGATATAAAATTTCAATAAAATCCATCGATTTATACTTACGGCGGGCTAATTTCATAACGGCTATTTTAATTTCATAAAGTAGTCTATATGCGCGTATGCTTATATAAAGGGTAAGTATTCAGTCAAATATGATATATGCTCACGTTCATTCGTCTAAGTAAATCTGCATTAACTGGATCTTAATTTGCCCTTTGCACGCAGCATATGAATCGTTCTATTTTTACCATTCGATAAAAGATAACTTAAGGTTGAGATAAATGTTTTGAGAAGGAGAGGGGGCAGCAGAAATTAGAAAGGCTCATATTATGGTAAATGATGAAAATGTTAATAAAATTTTTTTTAAAAACTCGTTAAAATAAAATGTGAAAAACTATTAAAAAAATATTGAAAGTAAAAATAAGCGTTATAAGGAAATATTATAATTAAGATAAAAGATTCTTAATAAAATCTATAATTTGTTAGGTACAATGTGAAAAGAATTAAAGTATGAAGTTTTGATGAATAGTTCTATAAAATTGATTAATTAAAAACAATATTATAAGTCGAATAATAAGCTAATTTTTAATCATTAGACCAGACATGAATCGTCGTCTTTGCTGTCCTTACATATCCATTGGTATCATTTCTTTATTACATAGTTTTAAATGATAAGAATGGCAAAAGTAAATTAGCATCAAGTAACTAAAGTTTTAATTGCATGGGCGTACATGTTTAAGCAACTATAATTAACTGGATGCTGACACACACACACACATGCACTTAAGCGACGTGCGTCAATATTATCTAATTACTAAACAAGGTTGCGATTTTGATATGAACGCCTGATCTATTATGTACATACACTTGTCAGTATAAACTAAGTATTGTTTAGTGTAGCAAAGGCAATTCATCCATTAGACCAGTTTAGTCCTTATTGGGAACTCATCATGTACTCTACAGAATTCGCCACGGACAGGGCTCGAACCTGGGCAAGTCTGCTTCGGAATCTAGTGCTCTAACCACTAAGCCACTCTGTCGAACTCAACATACAATTTTGAGTTATACACTAACTAATGTTTCTTGGTTAGCCTTTCATATAGGTGTAACCTATACTACATCCCTTTCGACTTGAAGATCAAAATAACCTTTCAAATATATCTTTATAGAACAGACAACGCGTTACATTGGGAAGTGGTATTGAACTTAACATTTATATAATTAAACAAAATTTGGTTGCGCGGATAGTAGAAAAAGTTAGTTTTAATCAAGGTTGCAATCTTGATATAAACACCTGATTCATTAAGTGCATGTATTTGTCATTATAAACTAAAGATAGTATAGTGTAGAAAAGGAAATTCGCCAATTAGGCCGGTTCCATCCTAACTGGAAACTAATATGCACGCACCTATGCACTTACGCGATGTGCGCCTGTGTAATGAATTAAGATAAATAATTATTTATTGCCTTATTCTGTCATTTTACACTTTAAGTTTAAACCAATTAGTCTAGCGAGTGCAAGAGGTAAATTAAAATTCATCCACTTTAAATAGTTAAATACTGTTTGTTGCGGAGAACTAATATATATGCAAGTATGTATTAGGTGTGACGAAGCTAGTAACAAATTAGCTCAGTTGTGACCAGAAGGATAAACCAAAGACAGCTTGAACGGAAAGTATAATCTCATGCACATTCGTTTCGAGCTTACTGGCGACTCATCAGTAGGAGCCGGTATTACGCCTTTTAACCACTACATACAACAGTATTTAACTGTTATATAGTGAATTGAATGATGTCATGCTTACCGCGAAATGTGATAACGGATATCGATCAAGGCCAGAGTGTATGAATTTACTGGATTAACAGGTGTTCAGTAATTGTTTTAATTTTCAATTTCAGTGAACTATAGCATAATTTAATATCCATCATGTTGGTACCGTATTCCGACTCGGAAAACATAGTGTTCGTACCATATACCTTGTCAGTACAATAATGTGGTATTGATTACTAACACAATAGCCATAGTGTTAGTATCCTTTACAGACTCGGTATATATATTATGTAGTGTGAGTTAGCGTTGGAGTCGCATTATCGTAGAATATATGATGTAAGCTTCACTATTGCAGGTTTACACATTCGTCTAGGAGATTGTACCGTCCTGTTATCCCACATACTTCAACCAAATATATAGTGGTTAAAGGGCGTAATACCGGCTCATACTGACGAGTCGCCAGTAAGCACGAAACGAATGTGCATGAGATTATACTTTCCGTTCATGCTGCCTTTGGTTTATCCTTCTGATCACAACTGAACTAATTTGTTACTAGGTTCGCAACACCTAATGCATACTTTCATCAACTTTAGTTCCATTATACACACACAAATACGCTTCGCGCACCTATTCAGCAAAAGGACAATTGGCTAATGTGAGCCTACCAAGTATAATTCAAATGGTTAAATGCAATAGGACACACGCTTTATTTGTTTGGTCGTAATACTTGCGATCATTTGTGGCACGATGGAGTCTACAGAAATATTTTGCCGAAATTTTTACAATAAAATGATGAAGTGGAATAATTCCTGTGTTAGTCAAAACACAGATTAGGCAATTATGCTTGATCCAATTTCGTCAAAATAAATTTTGATGCGGTAGCTCTATTAACTTATGAGAGCCCCAAAGATGCCAAGTCCATAACAGTCTCGGTGTGAATTTAGGAGCCCGATGGATTAAGCTTTGTTTCCAAGTCTATCAGACTCACATCTGTGACTCCTTGTACCCTGCTATCAGTTTCCTCGAACTTAAGTTTACTCTCCATGTTAAACTCAATTATATATACTTAATTAAGTAGTAGGAAAAAAGACTGCATACTTTATACCACATATCCCACGTCCAACGTTTGATCTAGAAAGCGAATCAACACGAATACAGAATAATTTAATATTCCGTACAGGATCGTTCCCAATATACTCGAATAAGAAAACAAATTCATGGTATCAAGGGTTGCTAGGCGTCAACAAAGAAGCTTGTACAAGTCAAACACAAACTAATTTTTTTATTTAAGAATTTAACATCTAACGATGTTCCTGAGCAAACGCACGTATGTGCAGAACGCAGTTATCCCAATTTTAAATATCACTATTGCCTACTATTAGTAGTCCCTGACAATAGCCAAAATTTATCACAGCACTCAGAGTGACTTAAACTTGATATTCACAACAAAGTTCCCTTATACTGGTTGTTATGAAATACGAAAAATAAGTTTTAGCATTCTTCACACTTTTCTAGAAATATAACGAATGACAATATTTGAAATCAGCATTGAGTGTTTACCTGTTGACGTAAATAAATATGGTTCATTTCGAACTCTATATCAAATTAACCCTAGTTTTACGCTTCGTTTATCCTAAATAGCAATAAATACGTAACTAATGTGCTGATAAATAGGATGGTTACACCGCCTTCATCTTGTTAAATGTGACTAAACGCGCTTCTACAATTAAAAATTTTCACTAAGTGTCTAAACATCAAATAGACTGTATTTACTCTATGATGGCAATTTTAATACACTCACGTGTAACGCATGTACATAAAATGGTAAGTTTATTAAAATTCTCAGATGCGAAACAAGTAAATGTTTGTTCTCCGAGATTTAGTTAGGATACAGTGTTGAACACTTGTGTTAAATTCATAGGTAAATCACCATATCCATATTTATATTTTTAATTAATTTTGCTCATTTACTCAACGTATTATGCGCATGATGATGACAACATATTACATATCAGGTTGTTGATTTGAAGTTAGCAATAACCTTAATTTTAATACAATCATAAAACATAGAAAATTTGTTATAGTTTATACGTGCCAACGAGATTTGATCTTCCTGTTTATCGGTGGAGCACGAGCAAAAAACGGTCTACCAGACTGCATTTTAAATATATAAACGACCATCGGTTGCGCTGGCGGGGATAAATTTATCTACGTCATGGTTGTGATATTAATATAAACAACAATTCCATTATATACACACATTTTTCATTGATATCTAAGTACTGTATAATGTAAAAAGTGACATTTATCCAGCAGACCACTTTCTTCTTTTTTGGAACTCTTCAAGTACAGTGTAGAATTGACTGCGGACAGGACTCGAACCCTGGCGCGTCTGCTTCGGAATCTGTTTCTATAATCACTGGGCCACCCTGCTGCATCTTTAGTTTATAATAAACTAAAATACGCGACTCTCATACATCTATCTACATTCATCATCCGCCAAGTTTATTTTAAATAAATTTAAGCATTCGCAAACAAATTCGTGAACGGTCATCGAGCAGATGTAATTGTCCATCTATGCCTTTGTTGAAAGTTGGTTGCCAAATCATAAAGGTAATAACGAAAATTCTGTGTCTAAGAAGTGTTTTTAATCTCATAAAAATAAATTGTAGCCTAAATAACTGCATTCCGTGATCACATTAAATTTCCCCAGTAAATTCCGAAATATTTCTCATTTTCGGTTTACGTTTATAGATTCATTATGATCTTGGCTATCCATTGCGTAGTATTTGCATTTCCCCCCGAATTATGCTTAATTTAACTCAGTTGTAATGATAAAGTTTATTAGTTTGGATAGACTACGTTTGTCAACATTTTATTTAAAATATTAATCCGAAAAGTGGCTCATTTTTAACTAATAATGAAATAAAATTAATTGAATTATCAGGGAAAAAGCGGAAAAAATATTATTGCAGTAAATGGCTACATTCCAGGTTAATTTTAGCTATCAGCAACCCATTTTTATTTCGTCTAAATGTTCATGTTCCGTTTTATTTATTTTTAGATTATCCTTTGCTTAGATAAAACTTCTATTACAAAGAATGTTGCAATTTTATTTATTTCTCTGTAGAGCCTCTTCTTTAATTGCTATCATGTATTGGATTTAACTACCATCGCATTTCTTGTTCTTTTAATAACAATAACACTACTTTTTGTTCGAATGCCCCAACTCAATCGAATTTGTCACATTTACATCAAGCTATCTTCGAAAAAATTGCGTTATATAATTGCTCGTCTGATGAGAATTAGTAAGCAAAGTGAAACAGCAAAATTATAACTCTCGGTTAAATGTGTCTAATGATAAGTTTTACACCCATTGTGTATACACCTACACTAACCTATATCTCTGAATTAAAAATAAAAAAGTATTAATTCGCCAGGCAGACGAGCAAGAGAGGATGTATTGTTGCGTGTAAGAAACTAGTGCTGATATTTTGCAATTAAGCAATCCTTGATTGAGTGGGCGAGGAAAACGATAAAGTTGAAACAAAAATAATTCCTTTTTTAAATTTAAACGCAAAAAACAAGTTTGATGTTAGTCATCTGCACAATAAACATGCAATCATAATCACGTCCTGTTTTCAACAATCACAATATTTATGAAAATAATAAATCAATAATTCCATGCTCAGAGATATCATTTTTTTAAACAAAGCTCGAAGATTTGATAAATACCAATCACATTTTGTACCAGGCACAAAATTCAGATAAAATACTCCTCATCAGGTACACTTGCGCATTTATTTAAATAAAAAGGTCATTAGTCGTGCCAAAAAATAAATCTAAACAATAGGGAAAAACAAAAATAAATATGTAGTTAAATTATATATATATATATATATATATATATATATATATATATATATAAATGGCGTTGATTCTTTTCTATAAGGAGAGAACGTGGAAGCCAGTTGGATTTCTATTCAAAAGCGATAGCTAAAAGGCTTTACCTGGAGGATAGATTGACCAAAAATAAGGCCAAAATATCATCAATTGAGAGCTGAGACATTTTGCATATCCATATTATATCTCTGCCAAAAGTAGTATCTAACTGTTATATATTTATTTAAATAATGTCATGATTAACACGAAATGTGATTACTGATATCGATAAAGTCCAGAGTGTTTGGACTAGCTGAAGTAACATGTGTTCAGAAATATATTTATTTCACAATTTTGGTGAAATTTAGCATACATTAAAATCAATTGCGTTGATATCAGGTACTGACTCGGCAACCATAGTGTTGGTACCATGTAACTTTCGGCAATCTTAGTGTTGGTATCAGGTAATGACACAATATCTATTGCGTTGGTACATTTTACATGCTTCTCTGCTAGCTGCAAATGCGGCAATATTTTGATACCGCGATTCTAGCTCATCCATGTACTGTTCTAATGCGCTCAAAATTCAAAAGACAAGGCGTTGAAAGATGAGATGCTCACGAAATAAATAATTTTAATTTACTGTAAAGTCAACGCAAACAACGTTGAATTTTTGTACCCAAATACATAGTCAAGAAATATTAATCAGCATTCCTCTAATTTTTAGATCTGGTGCCCAAAAAATCGAACGCTAGGCAAATTAAAGACCAAATTCATTAACAAGATCAACTTCAACACGCGTGCACCAAAGTCAAATTATGAGTTTTATGTTAGTAACTAATGCAAACAAAAATGTCTGATCGAGAAAAATTAAATAACTAATATATAAATAAATTAATAAATAAATAAATTACTATGTTATACTAGAAATATACTTTATAAATGTAGAAATAAAAATATTATCAAGAAGGGCCTACGCAAAGTTTACCTACCAGGGGCTGTGCTATATATATATATATATATATAAATATATATATATATATAAAAGGATATATAGATATAAGTGAATTTGTATAGATGATTAGTGGTTGCGACAAATTTTTGAAAGTAAATGATGACCTCCAAATAGGAGCTAAACAGGTCTACTTGATGAATTTCATCTGCTACCTTAAATAATGATTATCTTGTACTGACAACATGTAATTATAACCCTACCTATAACGTACAGAATGTTTGACATTTTGCTCCCTCTGCTAGTAGTCTCCCATATATGGGATTTGACTGGAATATGGATTGCAAACGTTTTATGCAGTAACGTTGAAAACACTATTTCAACCAACGGCACATTAATTCAGGTTAAAAAATGAAGCAACCGTTGCTTGTGAGTGTGGCAATAACTTATTATTTATCCAAATTTGCAGACATTAGTGTAAATATATAGATAATTTAACGCCAGTGTGATTTATTGTCCCGATTCAACGTTCTGTTCCCACCATTCTTTAAAAAAGCACACAAATGTCGTTCGCATTAACATTAGCCAGATTGTCAAAGAAGATTCATAACGTGAGAATGCATGTGACTGACACTGCTATGCTTTTCTATACGACTAAGATTGAAATGGCTATTTGAAGTCCTAAAATGCGAAATATGTTTTTCCTTTAATTGAAGCATAACGTTGATTGCCAAATCTGATACATTATATAGGTAACTTGATAAGTAATTATGAAGAAAGAGCACATTAATAACAAAGTGGATGAAGGCCATTTATTTCGTGAATACTAATCATCGCTATACAATCATACATATATATAAATTTTGGGTTTTCAATTGATTATGCTAGTGGTAACAAATCTGACTCACTTTTACTTATGTTTATTGTTTTGGCTGGTTGGTAAGTGTGTATGCGTTTGTGTTTGTGTTTGTGTGTGCGCGTGTTTGCATGTAAAGGTCATTCTCGCAGTATTGCAAAATGTCTGAGATCTGGTCATTATTGTTTTGATGGCTTGAGAATTAACCATTTGTGCGCATTGTTCACTGTTACATGTACGAGTGTAGTTGATCGTTTCACCTTGTTGCGCAAATTCGTATTTTTCACATGGTAACAGCGCGAGCGTGGATTGAAGTGTTGAACGCTCATATTGTTTAGAAACTTCTGTCACCGTATACGCCTCTGTTATTTCCACTTCATTTTGTTTTCAATGGGAATGTAGGTTTTTTGATTCTAGTCGAGGGCCTGTTTGGTCTTGATTGGATACTAGTATATTGTTGTTGAAATTTGTTATTTGTGGCCAGTCGATAAAAACTTTTAAATATTAAGGTCAGGTGCTTGTTGTTCTATATAAAGGGCTTCATAAATAAATAATAATTTTTCTGATTTGCTTTATGTACAATTGTGAAATTAATCGAATTGACAGGGTGCCCCGTTGCTAAAATATGATCGGAAATAGCTGATTTTTCTGACGGTGCCAAGACTTTGTTAATCAATTTCTGTGGCAAATGTTGCTGGATTCTGCTTATCAATTGCACACACACAAACACAAACGCATACACACATACCAACCAGCCCAAACAAGAAACAGAAGTAAAAGTGAGTCAGATTTGTTACCACTAGCATAATCAATTTGAAACACAGAATTTATATAAATGTATGATTGTATAGCGATGATTAGTATTCACGAAATAAATGGCCTTTATCCACTTTGTTATTAATGTGTCCTTCCTTCCTAATTAGAAATAAACTGTGTAATATTAAAAGGCATGGACATTATATATATATATATATATATATATACATATGTATATATATATATATGAATATATATATGTATATGTATATATATATATATATATATATATATATATATATATATATATATATAAGCTCTCCGCAACAAAGAGTATTTAACCATACTAGTTGCCAGTTTAAATTTAATTAATAATTTTTTACTGGATAACGCTCATTGCCAAAACGGTGTAAGAAAAGAGCAATTGATAAATGGTCTTTATTAAATAACCAAATTCAAGTATGAAAAGAGGCACGGCTCGGCTGCGTATGAGAGACGTCTTTTTCTATGCATTTAACCGAGTTTTCATATGTAATAGAATGCGCCTGATTCTTTAATTATGTTAACCACACAGAATGCAGTAGGAAAATAGAACAAAAAAATGCGAAACGGGATTAATCAAAATTAACTGATCTGCGTTTTGACTAACACAGGCGAAATTCCGGTTGTTTTCTTTCTCCAAGTTAATTCGACGGCCTTTGGCGGTCACGTTCTTCATTTCATCCATCATCAAAAGATTTAAAAAACAAACTAATGAAGCAAGCGTTATGTATTATAATTTAAATAAATATGGCGGAAATATACAGTGGCATATTACAAAGCTTTCAAAGGATTTTCTTCCGCTATTTGATATTATATTGAATAAGTTATATATATTCCTGGGTGTGCTTCTCAGATTAGCATTGTTAATCAAAAATTGTACACTTCTAAATACATAGTAACATTAAGTGAATGTGATTTGAATGATTGGTGTGCAGTGCGAGCTTCATATGCTGACTCACCGCGATTTACGTTCGCGGGTTGTTGCTTGGCCCTTTCAGTTTGGCAAAGATCCAATTGATCTGCATTTCCAAATACGCATTGATCTGGTCTTCGTTTTGGCTGGGTGCGGATTCCTCCCTTTCTTCTGAAGGCTTCAACATCGTTCATACTAACCACTGGAAATGAGGTGGGATCCAATCTTCCTAGACTGGCGATGTTTCGGTTTTGTCTCTACCAAACCATTCTCATGCCTCTAGTTACACGTACACAGGAAGATTCTCACAATAGCGGAGAGTCAACATTGCGTGAATTTGTCTATTTCAGGTTTAAAAACGGTGTATGTACTAACAAATTTATTTATATAGGAAAATAATAAATACCAACATCATCATTACTGAAAGTAGTTTTCCTCTTGGCACCTGTATTTTGTGATAACATGGCTACTCATCTGTAGGAGACGACACTGCACACCAAAATGCTAGACGGTTGCTCATTTAATGTGGATAAGTTGCAAACTGATCTTTTTTGTACGTGTTTGATATCAAAATCTGAACCATCTTCACAGCCAGTCTTTCACCGTGTAACTTTATAGCAAAACGTCCGAATACAGTATGCATCTACTCTGCAAAGTAATCGCTCAATGATAATATATATTGACCATAATGAATCAAAGATAAGAATATCAACGATGCCACAATATCTGTTGACTAACAACAGCTTTCAAATCTGGGCTAGATCGACAGCAGTTATTTCAATTTCGTGGGAATTCTGATATCATGACATTTCACATCGTTACCCTCAAAATCAGCATCATTATCCTCATCATCAACATCATCATCTTTATCATAAATGTCATCATCATCATCATCATCATCAACAACATCATCATCATCATCATCAACTGTAATTACTGAAGCTCTACTGTCATCTAATCATGAGTTAATGAGAGGAAAAATGGTATAAAAAAATTTAATATAATTTTTTAAAGAAAGAACAAAAAATGACGAACATACCAATTTAATACAATAAAATTGTAAAGAAAATGTGATTTAGGAAGAAGTGAATCTAGACCAGATAGTGATATTTGTCGAAATGACACAAAATACAGGACAACCTATACGTTTGCATATACCATTCTGGCTAAGTCAACTTTATAAAGAGGTAAAATTGGCCACAAAACTTATTTTAATTACTAAAATATGATTCATAAATGTCTGTTTGAAATAGACTGTATAAGATGGACTTATGTACTGGGTACGGTGTGCTGAGTAACATATGGATATATTATTTCAGTAGTAAATAATGATTTATATTTAACCAATCTGGCAACTGCGTAAAAGGAATAATTTAGTTAATTGTTTCATCGTTAAAACCGAAATGATTTGACCAGTACTTAGCAGAAACTCTTTTAGGAAAACGGAACACTTTAAAGCAAATGATTCTATCTCAACAAAATTGACATTTCTATTTACTGGTAACATTCAACATCATTTTACAATCGGAATGACATTTTCGAACCAAAATTTGTAACGTGCGACAGTAGCATGAATCCAGCCGTTTTTTAATCGAATTTTGGCAAATTAATTAAAGAAAGGGCACAAATAAGATGCTCAACAAGAGGTTTATTTGAGTTTTATAAAAAGTTTAATGCGACGAAATAGTGTTTATAAAATTGTATATTAGGTGCGGCGCATCTAATATACTTTTTAAGATGACTATATGGTAGGGTCAATGACAGCTTTTTATGCTACGTTAGAGGATGGAACAAGATAAGATATGAAAAGATACATATTCATTCAGATCGAGGGTAAAAAATTCATCAAATGGTGTTAATTAATCTTCGTAAGAAAATGCAGCGCAGACAAAACATGATTTTTCTAAACTCATAAATTACACGTATCAATGTGTCACAATTTTATGCAATATAACAGGAAAAATTGTATTTGATGTCTGGAGATATAAAAACAAAATTTTAATACCAGGTATCACATTACGACGAACATTAAGTAAATATAATAAAATAAATAAGTTTTCGACCAGGCGCACGAAAACTAAGTATCAGGATAGAAACAGATTCATTTTGTACGCATATAACAACTAAGAGAGAGAGAGAGGGTTTAAAAGAAAGAAGATTTTCCAGTTGTTTCGTTCGTTCGAAATATGCCGGATTCTGCTTTCCGAATCCATCTTTAGTTCTCTATACATCACAAGTCCTAAAACAATATAATGAATCAATAGCAACATTTCGTTTAACCATAGTATATATACTTTTGACTGACCTTCCAATAGATAGGTGCGTGTCACTTATGTGGACGTCCATAACTGCTACACACAGTCAAATAAATGGAACAAGAATGGCATCACATTAATTTACGCTTTACATGCGTTAGACTATACTCACCATGTGAAATGACGCAATTGAGTTTGCACTAACATTACAGAGGGAGGAGCCCATTATATCAGATTTACTTTTAATAAACGCACGCCAGGTTAAACGATACAAATTTAGAAACAGCCCAACAATGCACGTATGAAATTTTACTCAAATTACTCTAGTCTTACAAACGCCTGGTTTGTTTAATAACAAGTTTTGTCATCACTAGATAGGCGCACATTACGTATGTGCATATGTGCGTGTATATATTTTCTAAAAATGTTCAGTTGAATATACTTTATACACACGTAGATCCATCTACGTGAAACTGAAAATAAAAGATCTCAATTTACCATTTGCACGCGTCAGTTTAATTGTTCTGATCTTAGCATTTGAAATGTTTTAACAGATCGATCTTAATAGAGAGCGGGGCGGGATACAAAAAATTATAATCAGGTAATTGATCAAATTTAGTAAAATAGGAAGCTTATTAAAGATATGAAATAGAACATGTGATGGTCAAGCAAAAAAATATGAAAATGAGTTATCGAAAGGATACGCAATATAAGGAAAGAACTTATTTAATAAAAATTTAATTCTCTAAGAGCCCTAAATTAAAACTGCAACAAAAGAACTGTTGATGGATGAAATTTGGAAGCATTGTACTTTCGATAATTGATTAATGAGTAATGAGATAATACGCCCGCTAATAAGCCAATCTTAATCTGATATTCCTAACCATTTAATGAAGCTAGCTTCTAATTCATGATCATGCTATTAGTTAATGTTGTATTCAAAAATCGAAACTAACGATTTATTTAAAGCTGGTCAAAAAATAAAATTGGATATTTGTAGGAAGGTTAATTATTCGAGAACCTTCTTAATTTCAGGTTAAATCGCCTGTATCTTATGAAATTCGTTATCTTAAAAATCATTAAAAATAAGAAGACTTAGATAAGAAGACATAAAGCATAGGAAGGTGGAATTAGACAGACTGTGTGATATATCCATAAATAATGATTTGTCTCTTGATTTAAAAGAAGCACCAATGATGGATGTCAAAGTAAAATGAAATCCTAATCTGAGATACATAAAAGCTGATAGAGCGGAGGAAGATCGTGAGATCATGGTACTACGGGACACTTACCTAACCTGGAAAGTAAAATCAATAGGATTAAAATATAATAGAAGAATAGTTTAAGACATTCTCTAAACATGGGCACTCGACAACAAAACCAAATTTACCTTAGTAATATCTGGAGTTTATGGAATCTGATGCAATGACTGTAGCCTCCTATGTATTGGTTAAACCATGCATCTAATCACGGTAAGCAGAGGAGATCAAAGAACAGCATGTAAGTATTTCTTTAAATCAAGTTTGCGAGCTTGAAGTAAACACCAATCCCATTTTATTTAACCAGTCTTCGAACAACATAACAAAACTACTGCCAGCCGCAACGCACTGGTGCGTTTCGATCTTACATGCTCATCATCAGAAAACGACGGCAAACTGACTATCGAGGATCAAACCGCAATTAATATATATAGAAATCAAAGTTAGATATGCGGCTCTCACCTCTAGCAGTCTCGCATACATTGCACTTGACTGGAAATGTCGGCTGCACAATTTCTATGCAGTCACGAACATTAACTGTTTGTAGCTTTCGCCACATATACATATATAGGCAATACCATTTAACAATAATTGATTGCGCGGGTGGTGATAACAATTCTTCAAATCAAGTTTGCGAGCTTGAAGTAAACACCAATCCCATTGTATTTAACCATGCTTCGAACAACATAACAAAATTACCGCCAGCCGCAACGCACTGACGCGTTTCGACCTTCAATGATCATTGTAAGTATGAAAATGTTGCGTGATATTACTTTGCCCTTCGTGCAGAGGAGACCGGACATACTATTCACTTCGATGAGTGTATGATGACTCCATTAAATGGAGAATCTATCGAAACTAGATCAATAGATGATATTGTGATTGATACATTTGTGGAAAAGGTGTTAGGTTCGATTATGAATGAAGTATTAACTAACAGTAAGAATAGACTTGCTCTAGTCAGAATCTAAAAAAAGCTCTAGTAAAAATTTAATAATATAAGACTAATTGTGCTTTATTAGTGGTCTTATTATCTCATTATTGGTCCACCAATTATGAAGAGTACAATCCTCTTAAATTTCATCCTCAATCTGTTCGTTTATTTAAACTTTCAATTAGGCTTCTTAGTGAATTGAACGCATAATAAATGGCTTTTACATTTTTTCCTTAAATTACTTAATCTTCTTTAATTAAGATTCATATTTTGATTGTCTAACTATCACTTATTTTATTTCATATCGTAATTAAGATCCTTATTTTACTAAATATCATCATTTACCCGGATATTAATTTTTGACTCTTGTCCACACTCTATATATTTAGGTAACTCTGTTATAACATCATTTCCAAAGTTAATATTGTAACAATTAGGCTGACGCGTGCAAAGGGAAAATTAACATCTATTGACTTCAATTTCACTTAGATGGATGTACATATTTATAAAATATATTTAACCAAATAGTATTCGAATATATACACGCACAAATGCACATATTTATTTTGCGTCAATCTAATGATATTAATTGTGACTGACGGTAGTTTTTACTATGTTGTTCGACGACTGGTTAAATAAAATAGGATTGGTATTTACTTCAAGCTCGCAAACTTGATTTAAAAAATTACCACCACCTGCACAATCAATGATTGTTTAATTGTATTTCCTATATATATATATATATATATATATATATATATATATATATATGCATATATGTGTTTGTGTCTGTTTGTGTGGAGAAATATGCAAAAATGTTAATCTACGTAACGGCATAAAAATTGTGAAGACGATATTTCAAGTCAAGTACAATGTATGCCAGACTACTAGAGATGAGGGCCATATATCTATGTTTGCTTTCCATATATATACATTGCAGTTTGATCCTCGCTAGACAGTTTTCCATCGTACTTTGATGATAAGTACGTGTGACTGATGGTAGTTTGATCACTGGTTAAAAAAACCATGGTAGTTTAGTTTACTTCAAGCTCGCAAACTTGATTTGAAGAATTGTTACCTCCACCCGCGCAATCAATGATTATTTAATGTTATTACTGATATGAAAAAAGTTGTTATGTACCACTGATATATTTTTTGGTGAAATTTCACATGTGCATCGTTCGTCTGTTTTTGAAATTTCATATTTTAACTTAGCGTGAGGTTTTCTTAAAAAGTAAACCATATATAATAGGCTCCTCACCCTGTAATTTAAGTGCAACCTAAATTGCGTCATTTCACATGGTGAGTATATTCTTACGCATGTAAAGGGTAAATTAATATTATGCCACTCTAGTTTTATTCATTTGAATGTACATAGCAATTATGGACGTTCACACACGTATCACGCACGTATCAATTGAAAAGTCCGTCAGAAGTATAAATGCTTTGATTAAAGAAAATCTTGAACTTGCTTCATTAGATTAGTTTTAGGACTGTGATTCTCAGAGAACTAAAGACTTATTAGGTAAATTAAATCCGAAATATTTCCAACAAACAAAAGAACTGTAATTCAGCCTGTATTAGTCACAACAAAGTTTAGGTACGGTGAGAGATACCACAAACATATTAAACTGCTTGCAAATAAACCTTTCATAAAGTACCCAATTTACGAAACAGATAATAGCTACGAATGTGGTTAAAAATAAAAAAAATACTAGCTTTAGTGCCAGTCTTGTTATACATAGTTTGTAATAAAATTGAACAACGTAAGATAAGGATGACAGTATTTATTTCCAAATGCACATGTATTCAATTTGTGAATCATTGTCTGCATATAAATTGAGCAGCATAGATTTCAGTCATCAACAATGCAGGCTAAAATAAAAAGAATAAAGATAGTGAATAAGAATTAAAACCTTGCATTGCAAATCTATTGTCAGTGAGAAGATTTGGTTCAAAATCTGATGATGACCAAGAAAGTTCAAAATACTTCAGTAACAAAAAGTGGTAGTATATTTTCTTTGCTGTGCGATTAGTTAAATAAAATATATGATTGTTATTTATTTGAAGTTTTTAAACGTTTTGCCAATAAATAATTCTCGATTAAAGAATAGTTTTAATGGGGTGATATTTAGATTGTAAGGTTTTTCGGTAATATTAATTATACTTTTGATTATGAATCTAAGTATTCCACAGGCTTCGATGTATTTCTTTTTCTAATAGGACCTTTGATATCTACTAAAGATTATTCATTTTCTTATACTAGGCCCTTATAGCTGTGTAAGACGTTTCTTAAAATTACGTTGTCGTGTTTGTTATCAAAACATATCCCGTTGGATATATCCTGTCGTACACTATTGCAAAACTGCTGTATTAGTCATTATACCTCCGGATTCGAAGTGTCCAATCAGTTTAAAAAACGTTTAAGTTTAACTCTCACGATTCATTTTGGTTAAATTTTTTCATGTAGTTGATATAAGAAATATGTTTACTCCTGAACAACTGACCAATCAGAAACAGATCGACTGGTATGATTCCAAGTTATGTAGATTAACCGTCGTAAAGTCCATCCCCTCCTCAACGTGGTACGACGGTGTCAACCATGTCTCGATGGCCGATCGGACATGGGCTAACGGGGCTATGGCGGTGGTGGATTTCCGACCGGCAATCGGATCTCCTATAAAATACCACATGAGCCCGACGACGGCACCATGACTCGGCGTGTGTTCCCCGCCACAAAAGGGTTCAACAGCCACAGGATTATATGGACTCCTGGACAGTACCCCGTACTTCCGAATGGCGAATGAACTCTCAACAGCCACCGGCAAACATGCAACTTACTGCTGCCTTGCAGACTGCGCTTGGATGTGAAAAGGCTAGAGGTGCGTCCTCGATCAAAAAGCCGAGTGGCGAGGGGACACCACTTGTACCAAATTCCTAAGAAACTCCATGGGAGCCGGCTTATCCTCCAAAAGGAGTCAGCCGCTGTAAAGTAAAGTAAAAAGTAAGTATGTAGATTAATTAAGCCCTGTGGTGCGTTTTTAAACATTCGTTTATGTTACTAAAAGTAGCATACATATAATTACGAACTTATACAAAAATTACTTTTATTTCGAGCCATGATGGCTCATTGATTAGATCAAAAGGTTCCGAAGCAGACGTGCCCAGTTTCGAGTCCTGTCTGTGGCAAATTATGGACAGTACATGAAGAGCTCTCAATAAAGATGGATCCGGTCTACTGAATAAAATGCCTTTTCTAAATTTTAAAATTATTATTTTATACTGACTAATTTATATGTATCTAGATTACCACCTTGGTTTAAATAAAACAAGTATTCGACAAACTGTATCACGATCTTCAAGATTTCTGGCCAGAAAAGAATTTTACTTTGCTTTACACTCACGAACAACGTAATCATGTAATAAATTATTTATATATCATTAGTTTCATTCATGCAGCATTTCTTCTTTGAAGCATTCATGTTGGTAATAAAACTTGCTTCCTGCTTTCTTTTGACACATGTTAATATTAGCAGTCGTGTATTCCTTCAATACTGACGTTGATAATCATGTTAATTCTGTTATGGATTATGCTTTAGGTTGTTTTATTATTTTTGATGATATAGCATTTAATGTAACAGAGGTAACTTAGGGTAAACTTATCTGGTTATCACGGATATACAATTTGTGATTGTAAAATCTGGCATTTTTTCCAGTGATTCATTAATAAGCGTACTGTCTTATACGCGATTAAAATACTAATAATTAGCACTAGCAATAATCCAAAAAAATATACTGTTGATTCACTGCCTCCTAAGCATGAAGTTCGAAGTTATGAGTGGGATGTCAGTGAACAATAGGTCATTCATTCCTAGTGGGGAATCAAAAATGAATTAGTTTCACCTTTCATCATTAGCTTGCCTGGTTCTAAAATAACGAAATGTGCAAAAACAACGTCATTATAGCGATGAGATATAAAGAAACACAAACCATAAAACCAACATTACGACCAAGTCTCTAAGAGTTGCGAGTAATAAATAGATTCTTTCAGCAAACATGAAGGGAGAGCATAGTAGAGTTATGTTGACTTATATACTAAAATACATTTGGCGTAAAGAGGCAGATAATCTTTGACTAAAAGCGAAATCTTGTACTTTTATACCTCTTTAATTTGAAATTGAAATTAAAATCCATGATTGTGGTATAAGCATGTATGAATCACGAAATTAGTTTTTTCATTATTCCCACTGAATATGCGTTTCACTAGAGCAATTGGAAAGTTATCGCCGCGTTCTTGCAGTACTTTAGTGGGGGTTGATAGGCTGACGAATTAAATTCAATAAGATTTAGAGTGGGCCTGGAATGCCCCATTGTAAGACCTACAAACAAGCCATTTGATTTCATTTGCACAGATCTCTTTAGTATGAAAATATTGGAATGGCCTGCAAATAATAATAGATGTACGCGTAACACCAATTTTACTTGCTTTAATCAAGGTTGCAAAATTGATAAAAACACTTGACCCATTAATTACTTACATTTGTCAGTATAAATTAAATATTGTATTGTGTGGAAAAGGCAATTCATTCAGTAGACCGGTTTCGTCAATATTGAGAACTCATCACGTACTTGCCAGAAATTGCCGCGGAAAGTGCTAGAACCTGGGTAATTCTGCTTCGAAATATTGTTCTCTAACCCACACTACACAAAAGTTTCAGTTCTATACTCCTTAATGCTTTTTGTTTAGCCTTTCCTTTATTGAAAACTATAAAACAACCCTTTTGCCTAAAAGTTCCTCCTAAACATCCTAAAGCTGTCATTATAGAACAGATACAACGTTACATGGCGAAATAGTATTGGAATAACTAGTTATACAATTAGACAAACATTGGTTGCTTGGGCGTTGATAACAATCAATTTAATCAAGTTTGCGATCTTGATATAAACACCTGACCTTTTATGTACAGACATTTGCCAGTATAAACTAAGTATTTTATTGTGTGGAAAAGGCAATTCATTCAAAAAACTTATCGTCATTATTGGGAACTCGTTACGTAATGCCAAGAAATTACCGCGGACAGGGCCCGAAACTAGGAAAGACTTCTTCTTAATCCAGTAATCTAACCACTGAACTCTTCTGAGCACAATACACACAATTTTCAGTTATATACTAACTAATGCTTCTTGGTTAGCCTTTTCTTTAGTGGAAGCGAAATAACATGCCTTTTGATCTAGCGTTCATCCTAAACATCCTAAATCTGTCATTATAAATAGATACCACATTACACGGGGCAGTAGAACTGAAATGAAGATTTATATAATTAAACGAACATTGGTTGCGCGGGCGGTGCTAACAATTACTTTAATCAAGTTTGCGATTTTGGTATAATCATCTGATCCTTTATGGCCATGCATTTGTCAATAAAACTAAGTTATGTATTGAGAGTAAAGGCAATTCATTCTGTAGATAACGTTTGTCCTTATTGGCAATAATCCTCGTACAGTCCAGACTTTTCCGGGGACAGGGCTCGAACATGGGCATGTCTGCTTCGAAATCTGGTGTTCTAACCACTGAACCGCATTGCTTCACTTCACACAAAATTTTCAGTTATATACTATGTCATCCATTTATAGTGTGGAATCGAATATGCAAAACTTTCTCCTTTCATCATTAGCCTCTATGGTATTAAAAGAAAAAAAAATTTGCAGAAAATAAATCATTATAGATCTGAGATATAAAGGAACACAAACTACCAAACCGACATTGATGCCAAGTCTTCAGGAGTGGAGAATAATGAACAGTTTCTTTCAATGAACACAAAAGAACAGCATTGCACAGTAACGTTGACATATATTCTAAAATAGATTTAGCGCACAATGTCAGTTAATCATTGGTGTCTAACTTCTAAATACTGTTTTTATAACTCGGTGCTTTCAAATTGAAATTAATATTCGTGTTTGTGTTATAAGCATGTATGAATCACGAAACTAGTTGATTCAAATTTACGCTCCCATACATCAATTTAATAATAACCATTTTTTTTGCTGTATTTTAGTGGTGGTTGATTCGCTGAAAAATTAAATTCTCTAAATTATAAATGTCCTATAAGGCCATTTTGCAAACCAATTATTTTTATATGTTCAGACCACTAAACCCAGTTAGAATTAAAAAGCGTTTTCTTGGTACCGCATTTTTAACACGGCAAAACTTGTTGAGTAATAGATGCACCTATAACACAATTTTTACTTTACCCACACAAATTTGGTATGTGTCCCGACATGCGTTAATTTAATTTTATTGCTTCTCAACAAATAGAATATCCAACAATTAAAATTCCATTTTTGTATAACAAGATTAAAATTGCACTGAAATTTAGTCTTACACACTAGGTAGATGAAGTTTGGTGATGAATGAAAGCCAAAGTAAGCCATCAGAATATGTGAACGTCAATAATGAACGCAATCAATATTTTATGCTCTTCATTGCCACTTGGACTTAATATTGAAAGTCATAATACACCGGCCTCTTATTAACTGTACAAAATAATTACAACGAGTGTCATTGTATTTCTAGGTTTATATTTGTCTGTAAAATGTGGTGAGTAACTGTTAGTGATAAGTGTGTTATTCATTCTATCAAATCCAGTCGGCATACAATAACTATAATCAAGGTTGCTATCTTGATATAAGCATCTGACCCATCAATTACTTACGTTTGTCAGTATAAACTAAGAATTGTTTACTGTAGAAAAAGAAATTCATCTAGTGGACCGGTTTCGTCCATATCGGAAACTCATCACGTCTGCATACGTTCAGACGACAAGGCCAAAGTTGTAAATCGTGTTATTTTTTAACCCAATAAAGTGTCGGGCTTGGTCGTTATGGATTGCAATGAGCATCTTACTAAGGTGAATGAATTGAATTTTCGACCTCAAATTAGAGTTGACTCTGAAGATGATGCAACCGTCCATAATAAACTCCGTCTCAATTGAGTTATCCAATATGCCATAAAATGAAAATATCACACGTGCCGAACGCAAAAAAATGAGGCTAGATGAAACACAGACACCAAAAGTCTATTCTTTAAAGAAGACGCAGAAATCTCCTATTCTTTCAAGACCAATTCATTCAATGAAAATTCTCCAACGCATATACTAGCCAAATTGTTTGATAACCTATTGAATCCTGTAATAAATAACTTATTAGATTATAGCTTGGAAGAATCTTCGGAATTTGTTGAAAAAGTAGACAAATTGAAAGAAAAAAACTTTTTGTGTTTTCATTTGATGTTAAGTCATTATTTACTAATGTCCATTTAAAACTAATTATTGTGTTTGACTGACAGGAGAATCTCCCAGATTTTAAAGCGTGTGAAGAGTAGTTAGAAAGATTATTTTATTTGAATTGTTCACAAATGAAGTTAATTTTTAATAGGCAACTGTGCAGACAAAAAGATTTTAGGAGCTCTGCTTTGGCTTCAATATAGGATGATATATTCATGCGTATCTTAGATCGGAAAGTCTCTGAACTATTGAGCGAAGTAGAAGTATACTACCGTTATCCTAATTATATAACTTTAATAATCAATAGACATGAGCATGCTGAAGAAGTGCTTCAAAGATTCAATTAAAGTGCATCATAATAATCGATTTAAAATTAATTACAAAGCGTTTCTCGAAGTGTTACTCAAACGTAAAACTAATTGCACATGGCAAAAATCATTATCCCTTAAGAAAACATGGAAATTGCAAAAAATAAAATTCAACAGCAACGGCCCTTTACAATGGGAAAAGGGCTAATTTGTAATAGGGCATTGTGTATTTATTCACCTGATTGTTTGCAGACTGAATTGGAAGAGGTGCATAGTACTCTCATCAGTAACTGATACTCACCAGCTTTTATGGTATGAAAATAATGACATAATAAAACCAATTGTAAATATTTGCAATGTTGATAAGAAACATAGGTATATTCATTAACAATACAAAGACGATGAGTCAATGAAGGGCATAAGAGATTAATTACGTTCAGTTTTGGCGTTCGAATATTTTAGGGCTGACATTGCTTTAATAAAATCCATTTGTAAACTTCGTGCTTACTGGCAACTCATCATATTACGCCCTTTAACCACCATATATTTGGGTGAAGAATGTGGGATAATAGGACGGTACATTCTCCTAGACGAATGTGTAAACCTGTATAGAGTCTCGACAACCCGACATGAACACTAACTCACTCTATATTATATATATATATATATATATATATATATATATATACCGAGTCTGTAAAGGATACTAACACTATGGCTATTGTGTCAGTAACCGATACCAACATTATAGTGCCGAAAAGGTACATGGTACTAACACTATGGTTGCTGAGTCGATATATGGTACCAACATGATGGATATCAATGTATGCTATAGTTCACCGAAACTGAGAATTAAAACTTTTTCTGAACACCTGTTACTCCAATAAATCCATACACTCTGGCCATGATCGATATCACTTATCACATTTTGCGGTAAGCATGACATCCTTGAATTCAATATATAACAGTTAAATACTGTTTGTTGCGGACAACTAATATATATGCAAGTACGTATTAGGTGTTGCAAACCTAGCAACAAATTAGTTCAGTTGTGACCAGAAGGATAAATCAAAGACAGCATGACCGGAAAGTATAATCTCCTGCACATTCGTTTCGTGCTTACTGGTGACTCATCAGTAGGAGCCGGTATTACGCACTTTAAGAACTTTATATTTGAGTGAAGAATTTGGGATTATAGGACAGTACAATGACTTAAAGGAAACATGTTGCGCGACAGGAAATAAACAATTTACCTGATTTTCGGATTGCGTACCGAAATATTTGAATCCACTGTCATCATGATTTTTGCAGATATTTCGGGCTCCAATTACGGAGCCCTTTTTCAATGCCAAACACATCACACACTTAGTTGACAATCAATATGTCAAGTGGAAATATTAATTTAAACCGTCTCATTTATACTTGATTTTAGATCTCTTAAGCATAACGTTTTTTTATAAAAATGTTAGGAAAGTGTATGTTAAATTGGTTTGTGTATGTGTCTACATGTATACACTCTTCGCAATGAGATTACAGTGATATAATGACAATTAATGACAACTCACTAGATAAGCGTACGTCATGCCTGTGTGTATGTGTTCCTGTTTGTTTTGAATTGAGGAGTAATCAGTTAATGCAAGTGTACACTCATCCCAGTGAAATTACAGCGATTTGGCAACATCTGACTATTCACTGGATAAGCGTGTTTGTGTGTATGTGCGTGAGCGTTTACTTAAAACTAAGAGCTAATCAGTTACATGTAATTACAGGCACGTGTAACGGTCATACAAGTAAAACTAAAATGATAACTGTCATTTCCTAGCTGCACACGTCAGACCTATTTTACACTCACTTTTCTAAATGAAGTAATTACGAGTGGCATTTCGGTGAGGAGGGGGAATGACACTATTAAAAATTGCCGGATAAAGAAGATACTAGTAATAGTGCAAAGAAAATAAAATAAAATAAACCTTGTCATCATGTATAGATAAATGTATGGTTAAAGTTAAAGGCGCTACACTAACAACAAGTAATCAAGGATGAAATAATCAAAATAAATTAGGCGATATTGAATTAATCAATCTCCACCTCTGTAAGTTAATATCAGTCCAGTGTTCTTATTCTTTTACTTGAGCGAGTTTCTGATTCTGATTCTGATTCGTGCAATCTTCGTTTTCTACCATTATTTAGTGCTGTATTCCAAATAGGACCTAGTGATTTTTCTACGGCTGTTTCATTCATTATGTCATTTCTCGATTTAATTTCGATGGATTCTCTAATCAGTCTAGTCGATCTGCTACGGCTACAAATTGATATACGTCTGCACCCATCCCAATTAATTGTGTGTCCTGTCTCTACTGTATGGCGTGCAAGATCTGATCTATTAACATGGGCATACTTGCATGCGGTTTTATGTTCCCCTCTTCTAACCTTAATTGGGCGCATGGTTTCACCCACATACATCAAGTTACAGTCGTTACATGGAATTTCATATACTCCTGATGTGTCTAGCGGTTCTATTTTTTCCTTTTGGTTGGGAAGTATAATACCTAGTGTAAGGGTCTGTTTTAAAATAGTACGTATATTGTATTTTGATGCTACCATTTTTATTTTCCTACTTAGTTTAGAGTCAGGTATAACCATTACCCTCCGGTCATCTTTTAATTTATTTGACTTCACGTACTTCCAGTCATGATTAAATTTACTTATAACGCTCATTATAGTTGCTTCAATTAACTTTAGAGGATACCCATTAGCACTGAATATTTCTCGCAGTCTCCCTAATTCAATCTCTCTATGTTTTTATCTGTTAATCTTAAGCTTCTTATTATCATCGATTTTAAGATACCGATTTTCATTCTATATGGATGATTTGAATCGAAATTAAGAAGGATACCTGAGTAAGTATCCTTCCTATAAACATCCCGTTCTAGTTTTGTACCATTTCTAATTAACTTGACATCCAGAAATGGTAATTCGCCACATGATTCATTTTCAATTGTAAATTTAAGCTCGCTCACCTGATTTGCTATGTTTAAGAAATTTATCAGATGATCCTCCCCGTGATTCCAAATAACTAATATATCATCCAAATATCGTACATACAATTTAGGATTTAGGGGCGTTATATCTAAGAGAGTCTTCTCCATGTAATGCATGAAGATATTAGCTATTGGAACCGATAGTGGTTGCCCCATTGGAACACCTCTAATCTGCTTATAAAATGCATTCCTAAATTTAAAATAAGTTGAGGACATACATACGTACATCATCTCCATGACGTGTCTAATCGTCATTTTGCTTCCTTCCAATATTACTGGATGATCAACAAGGAAACGCTGAAAATAGTCTAGTGCTTTAGGTACTGGTATATTGGTGTACATTGACACCACATCTAAACTCGCCAATCTATCGTTTTCATTAAGTTCACATTTATCTACAATCTCAACCAAATGGTATGAATTCATCAAAGTATTGTCTAAGAAGTACGAATATTTCTTTATTCTATTACATAGAAACTTAGACATTTTATATGTTGGAGAGTGTTGGACATTAACAATAATTCTCAAAGGGTTGTCTGGTTTATGTATCTTTACTAAACCGTACACTCTAGGAGCGACTGTATCTCTTTGTATGAGAGCGTTACCATGCGCTTGATCTAATTCTCCTTCAGCAATCATATTATTGACCAATAATTTAACTTCTCCTTGTAGCTTATCCATAGGATCTTTATTAATTTTAGTGTATACCTCTATATTGTCTAGTTGTTCATACATTTTATCATCATAGTCAGATTGATTCATCAGAACCGTCGCTCCTCCTTTGTCTGCTTTCAAACATATCACACTGTTTGCTATTAACTCTTTCCTGAGACTTTTTATTTCATAATTTGGTTTATATTTTTCCTCTGTGTACGTTAGCACAGCTGCGGCTACGTCTAATTCAAACCTAACTTTATCCTTGTCTGAGAAGAAGAATTGTGCTATTTTAACAGCCTCAGTAATTATCTCATTTTTTGGTGATTTCTCAATTTGGATAGCTGTATTCAGACCACGATTAAGCATTTCCAGCTGTTTCTCATTAAGATTTATTTTAGAGAGGTTTACCACTCGATTAGTTACAACAGGACACGTCCTAACTGTGGTCTGTCTATAGATGCCCAAATTTCCTAACTTTCTATCATGCCTAATGTGAACCTTTTTTATCTCCTTATTACGTGCGCCATCAGTAAAATCCTCTATACATTTAAAGTCATCCGCGTGCAAGAAGGAAAGTAACATAGATCTTATTTTAGTTTTCTCTCTAATTAGTTCATATTTGCGTTTCTCTAAATCGCTAATCAATGTATTCATTATGTTCAAAGTCAGTTCATGTTTAAGAGATCTACCTTTATCATTTAAATGAAATGGCAATTTAAATTTAAAACATTTAGGAATTACACAATGTTTTAAACATATTTTAATGAAACGAATATTTTCCACTTGCCTTACTAATTGTTTTTTTATGTGGTGATAGCGATTTTGCAACTTCACTGTTGTTGCACCGTATTTAGTACCTAAATAAGATTTAAAGGAAACATGTTGCGCGACAGGAAATAAACAATTTACCTGATTTTCGGATTGCGTACCGAAATATTTGAATCCACTGTCATCATGATTTTTGCAGATATTTCGGGCTCCAATTACGGAGCCCTTTTTCAATGCCAAACACATCACACACTTAGTTGACAATCAATATGTCAAGTGGAAATATTAATTTAAACCGTCTCATTTATACTTGATTTTAGATCTCTTAAGCATAACGTTTTTTTTATAAAATGTTAGGAAAGTGTATTTTAAATTGGTTTGCATGTGTCTACATGTATACACTCTTCGCAATGAGATTTGAAAGCAGACAAAGGAGGAGCGACGGTTCTGATGAATCAATCTGACTATAATGATAAAGTCAAAGGAACAACTAGACAAGCAGAGGTATACACTAAAATTTATAAAGATCCTACGAAGGTTACATGAGTGAAGTTAAATTATTGGTCAATAATATGATTGCTGAAGGAGAATTAGATCAAGCGCATGGTAACGCTCTCATACAAAGAGATACAGTCGCTCCTAGAGTGTACGGCTTAGTAAAGATACATAAACCAGACAACCCTTTGAGAATTATTGTTAATGTCCAACATTCTCCAACATATAAAATGTCTAAGTTTCTATGTAATAGAATAAAGAAATATTCGTACTTCTTAGACAATACTTTGATGAATTCATACCATTTGGTTGAGATTGTAGATAAACGTGAATTCAGACGAAAACGATAGATTGGCGAGTTTAGATGTGGTGTCAATGTACACCAATATACCAGTACCTAAAGTACTAGACTATTTTCAGCGTTTCCCTGTTGATCATCCAGTAATATTGAAGAAGCAAAATGACGATTAGAATGTCGGGCGGAGATGATGTACGTATGTATGTCCTCAACTTATTTTAAATTTAGGAATGCATTATATAAGCAGATTAGAGGTGTTCCAATGGGGCAACCACTGTCAGTTCCAATAGCTAATATCTTCATGCATTACATGGAGAAAAATTGTATGTACGATATTTGGATGATATATTAGTTATTTGGAATCACGGGGAGGATCAACTGATAAATTTCTTAAACATAGCAAATCAGGTGAGCGAGCTTAAATTTACAATTGAAAATGAATCATGTGGCGAATTACCATTTCTGGATGTCAAGTTAATTAGAAATGATACAAAACTAGAACGGGATGTTTAAAGGAAGGATACTTACTCAGTTATCCTTCGTAATTTCAATTCAAATCATCCATATAGAATAAAAATTGGTATCTTAAAATCAATGATAATAAGAAGCCTAAGATTAACAGATAGAAAACATAGAGAGATTGAATTAGATAGACCGCGATAAATATTCAGTGCTAATGGCTATCCTCTAAAATTAATTGTAGCAACTATAATGAGCGTTATAAGGAAATTTAATCATGACTGGAAGTACGTGAATTCAAATAAAGCACAAGATGACCGGAGGGTAATGGTTATACCTGACTCTAAACTAAGTATGAAAATCAAAAAGCTAGCATCAAAATACAATATACGTACCATTTTAACACAGACCATTACCCTAGATATTAAACTTACCAACCAAAATGAGAAAATAGAACTCTAAGACATATCAGGAGTATATGAAATTCCATGTAACGACTGTAACCTGATGTATGTGAGTGAAACCATGCGCCCAATTAAGGTTAGAAGAGGGGAACATAAAACCGCATGCAAGTATGCCCATGTTAATAGATCAGATCTTGCACGCCATACAGTAGAGACAGGACACACAATTAATTGGGATGGGTGCAGACGTATATCAATTTGTAGCCGTAGCAGATCGACTAGACTGATTAGAGAATCCATCGAAATTAAATCGAGAAATGACATAATGAATGAAACAGCCGTAGAAAAATCACTAGGTCCTATTTGGAATACAGCACTAAATAATGGTAGAAAACGAAGATTGCACGAATCAGAATCAGAATCAGAAACTCGCTCAAGTAAAAGAATAAGAACACTGGACTGATATTAACTTACAGAGGTGGAGATTGATTAATTCAATATCGCCTAATTTATTTTGATTATTTCATCCTTGATTACTTGTTGTTAGTGTAGCGCCTTTAACATACATTTATCTATACATGATGGCAAGGTTTATTTTTATTTTATTTTCTTTGCACTATTACTAGTATCTTCTTTATCAGGCAATTTTTAATTTCTTTTACGTACCGTTTAATTTAACTTTCTACCCTATTGAAACACTTTATCCGTTTCTAATTTAATTTTACTACCTATTAATTATTTACTCTATTAATAGTGTCATTCCCCCTCCTCACCGAAATGCCACTCGTAATTACTTCATTTAGAAAAGTAAGTGTAAAATAGGTCTGACGTGTGCAGCTAGGAAATGACAGTTATCATTTTAGTTTTACTTGTATGACCGTTACACGTGCCTGTAATTACATGTAACAGATTAGCTCTCAGTTTTAAGTAAACGCTCACGCACATACACACAAACACGCTTATCCAGTGAATAGTCAGATGTTGCCAAATCGCTGTAATTTCACTGGGATGAGTGTACACTTGCATTAACTGATTACTCCTCAATTCAAAACAAACGAGAACACATACACACAGGCATGACGTACGCTTATCTAGTGAGTTGTCATTAATTGTCATTATATCACTGTAATCTCATTGCGAAGAGTGTATACATGTAGACACATACACAAACCAATTTAACATACACTTTCCTAACATTTTTATAAAAAAACGTTATGCTTAAGAGATCTAAAATCAAGTATAAATGAGGCGGTTTAAATTAATATTTCCACTTGACATATTGATTGTCAACTAAGTGTGTGATGTGTTTGGCATTGAAAAAGGGCTCCGTAATTGGAGCCCGAAATATCTGCAAAAATCATGATGACAGTGGATTCAAATATTTCGGTACGCAATCCGAAAATCAGGTAAAATTAAAATATTGCAAGCAATTAAACTTACCGATTTCTACTTCTGATCGTTTATCGCACTACACTCCGGTTTAGACTGATAATAGGTTCGCTTAAGAAGTAATCACGGCGTAATGACCAGAATTATGTTTGCATCCACTGTCTTCCTGGTTTTTGTTCCAAAATTTTCGATATCTAGATACGGATATCTTTTTCAATGGAAGGCTCATCACAATAAGTTGACAATCAATATGTCAAGTGGAAATATTAGTTTAACGTGCCCCATTTATACTTGTTGTTAGATCTCTTAAGCATAAAATGCTAGGAAAGTGTCTGTCAAATTGGTTTGTGTATATGTCTGCATGCGCACGCCATGTCTGTGTGTATGTATTCTCGTTTGTTTTTGATTGAGGAGTAATCAACTATTGCACGTGTACACTCATCCCAGTGAAATGACAGCGATTTAGCAACATCTGACTAATCACTAGATAAGCGTATGCCACCTCTGTGTGTTTGTGTGTGTGTATGTGTGTGTGAGCGTTTGCTTAAGACTGAGAAATAATCTGTTACATGTAATTAACGGCACGTGTAACAGAAATTCACATGAAACTAAAATGATAACTGTCATTTCCTAAATGCACACGTCAGACCTATTTTTACACGTACTATCCTAAATGAAGTAATTACGAGTGGCAAGATACTGTGAATAAAGTAAATAATTTAGAGTTAGCAAAACGGAAAAGTATTCTATTAAGGTGGATAGTTAAAATAAAGATTAAAAGGGGGTCGTAAAAGAAGTTGAAAATTGCTTGATAAAGAAAGATGCAAATAAATGTTTGTTAAAAGATGCTACACTAACAACAGAACGTAAGATAAAAGATGAAATAAGATAACAAGTAATCAAGGATGAAATAATAAGTTAATCAAAATTAAATTAGGCGATATTGAATTACTCACTCTCCACCTCTATAAGTTAATATCAGTCCAGTGTTCTTATTCTTTTACTTGAGCGAGTTTCTGATTCTGATTCTGATTCGTGCAATCTTCGTTTTCTACCATTATTTAGTGCTGTATTCCAAATAGGACCTAGTGATTTTTCTACGGCTGTTTCATTCATTATGTCATTTCTCGATTTAATTTCGATGGATTCTCTAATCAGTCTAGTCGATCTGCTACGGCTACAGATTGATATACGTCTGCACCCATCCCAATTAATTGTGTGTCCTGTCTCTACTGTATGGCGTGCAAGATCTGATCTATTAACATGGGCATACTTGCATGCGGTTTTATGTTCTCCTCTTCTAACCTTAATTGGGCGCATGGTTTCACCCACATACATCAGGTTACAGTCGTTACATGGAATTTCATATACTCCTGATGTGTCTAACGGTTCTATTTTCTCCTTTTGGTTGGGAAGTTTAATACCTAGGGTAAGGGTCTGTTTTAAAATAGTACGTATATTGTATTTTGATGCTACCATTTTTATTTTCCTACTTAGTTTAGAGTCAGGTATAACCATTACCCTCCGGTCATCTTTTGATTTATTTGACTTCACGTACTTCCAGTCATGATTAAATTTACTTATAACGCTCATTATAGTTGCTTCAATTAACTTTAGAGGATACCCATTAGCACTGAATATTTCTCGCAGTCTCCCTAATTCAATCTCTCTATGTTTTTTATCTGTTAATCTTAAGCTTCTTATTATCATCGATTTTAAGATACCGATTTTCATTCTATATGGATGATTTGAATCGAAATTAAGAAGGATACCTGAGTAAGTATCCTTCCTATAAACATCCCGTTCTAGTTTTGTACCATTTCTAATTAACTTGACATCCAGAAATGGTAATTCGCCACATGATTCATTTTCAATTGTAAATTTAAGCTCGCTCACCTGATTTGCTATGTTTAAGAAATTTATCAGTTGATCCTCCCCGTGATTCCAAATAACTAATATATCATCCAAATATCGTACATACAATTTAGGATTTAGGGGCGTTATATCTAAGAGAGTCTTCTCCATGTAATGCATGAAGATATTAGCTATTGGAACCGATAGTGGTTGCCCCATTGGAACACCTCTAATCTGCTTATAAAATGCATTCCTAAATTTAAAATAAGTGGAGGACATACATACGTACATCATCTCCATGACGTGTCTTATCGTCATTTTGCTTCCTTCCAATATTACTGGATGATCAACCAGGAAACGCTGAAAATAGTCTAGTGCTTTAGGTACTGGTATATTGGTGTACATTGACACCACATCTAAACTCGCCAATCTATCGTTTTCATTTAGCTCACATTTATCCACAATCTCAACCAAATGGTATGAATTCATCAAAGTATTGTCTAAGAAGTACGAATATTTCTTTATTCTATGACATAGAAACTTAGACATTTTATATGTTGGAGAGTGTTGGACATTAACAATAACTCTCAAAGGGTTGCCTGGTTTATGTATCTTTACTAAACCGTTCACGGAGCGACTGTATCTCTTTGTATGAGAGCGTTACCATGCGCCTGATCTAATTCTCCTTCAGCAATCATGTTATTGACCAATAATTTAACTTCTCCTTGTAGCTTATCCGTAGGATCTTTATTAATTTTAGTGTATACCTCTATATTGTCTAGTTGTTCATACATTTTGTCATTATAGTCAGATTGACTCATCAAACAAATCGGATCGCAACCCGATAATCAGGTAAATATTATATTCCGTGTCGCGCAACATGTTTCTTTTAAATCTTCACAGAATGTCTCTTTTGTTAGTGAATTGAAAAATATTTCTACAACACGAGGCCTTCAACTTTTTAGCATGAAGCAGCAGCTTTCTAGTTTTATTCAACGTCATGTCTATATTTGTCTATTTACGAGTGTACGAACAATTCAATAAGCTCCTTTTTGGGTAGATATCGCCTCCAGATTATTCTCCAATTATTGTTGCCTGATAAATACTTGGAAGTGTTGGGAAATCTACAAATGGTCAAATTTAGTGGTCAGCGGCTCATAAACAACTTGGGTCTCTGAGCTCAACAATTGTCTACATATTCGATACATACCGCGTTCTGCTAAGTAGCTCCACAAGCTGTTTTATTCGCAACTAACTACCTTTTTTTCTAATTAGACGGAAAGACGGAATTGTAAAGATTTCTTTTCGAGTGTCACAGACATAAAACTATGAACACCTAGCCCATGTATTTAGAATCGGAAAAGTCTTTAAAACTAATCCGCAGATTAATTATATCAATATAATTAAACGATCGAAGTTAAAAACATACACATACTTTTAACTATGATGAATATAAAGATACCTCGTGGCATTCAACATCACTCAATAGAAATATGCGAATAGAAGACGTCAACGATGGATACATAGCCACGTGAAACATAACTATAGAATTCGAAACTCGGTTATTTATGATGCATATCTATTTCTTCATTGAAAGATTGCTTTATAAATAGAATATTGTGCAAGACAAGATTCACCACATCAGTCTTTACTCTGTGAACAAATGATTTGGGGCACGAGAATGCACAGGGAACACAAGACAGCCAAAGCAACTTCGTCATTAATGGAATTCTGACCAGCGTGTTAGCTCGAGACTTTCACAAAATGCGCACATGTGCCATGAATCAATTTATAACTCCGAGTCACAACTAGTGTATAACAGATTTACAAGCTTGCAATCAATTTGTTGTTTGTCTCAATGTTAAGGTAATAGAGCCTGAGCAACTAAGAAATTTCACATCATCAATCTGCACTCGTACGCTACTTCAAACCTCTGAAGCACAACAATCATTTCACCACAGCAAATGAAGAATCGCGATTTATTTCAGGCAATATTTGTCGGCAGAAATATTTTCAGAATTCTATCATCAGCATAAGTTCTCAAAGTTGGATAGTTAATTTATTTCTCAAACGTAACGATTTGAAAGGGTTTCAGCCTATACTTCGTTACAGTATCGTAATGTTATCCCAACCAACGTGCAGCACCATGTTTTGTCCACCTATGTTGGATGGTCCACGTACTTGGATGTCTTCCGTATTTATTATTAGCGTATCGTCTAGACGAGCCTTAATTATGCCTAATTCTGCAGTTAAATTATTCATTTGAGAAGTCAATGCCTGAATCAACGTTTCCAACACATCAGAAGCCATTTTAAATGTACGACAAATGCTTTATTTTTACTCAATTATATATAGAATTTTGCTCGCACAACGAGCATCGATTTAATAAAACAAATTTACACATTAATTAATTTATGTTCACTTCAGCTCTAAGTCTGCTTTTCTCATTGGGCTGACTGCTTCATTCTTATACGGACGCTTCTGCGAGTAATTTCTGTTGAAATACTGTCTGCCCTAGATAAGACCCTTTGTTCATTATTTGTCTTAAAGGTGGCCATTGCCACACACCACAGACAGGCTTTAGAGCATTTTCAAATATTAAAATTTGAAATTGTGTTAGGTAGCGCGTACGTGGTAGAATGTCAGTTCAAGTAGTACCAAAAGATTCAGTTGCAACGCCCAAATTTTCCACATAACGTAGCCAAATATATAGTAAATTTGAGATGTAGTGCTGGCTCCCACTGATTAGTCGCGAATAAGCACGAAACACAGATCTACATGAAATGCTTAACTCGGCATATCCTTCTCGTCTCATTTTAAATGATAGCTACTAGGCCTACAATTCCTACGATATAATTGCATATATATATATATATATATATATATATATATCATTTTTCCGCAACGGAGAGTATATAAAAATCAATTTTGAAATTAATAGCACCATTCCCATTTGCGAAAATCGAGACATTTTGCCAGATAGGAGATAAATTTCTTTCTCATCTTATCCTCAATGTTCTACAAATAAACTATTTCCAAATTTTCGATAGACAAAACTGGCAAAACGTAAAACGGAAATATAATACTACAGGAGACCGCCCAATCGCATATGTATCGATGAAATGGCATAGGAATTAACCAGACAGTTAATAACTGGAGTAATAGAATGTTTCAATTTAAACGCCTGTGTCAGATGAAATAATGAATACACGCTTTCAGTTGCACAGCAAATAGGAGAAACCCCACACGTACATTCTCCAGATATTGCATTCAAGTTAACTGCAATACCAGAAATGACACAGCAATTTATGAAGCGCTGTGGATAAACAAATTAAAACTCGGCAAACCGAATAAACACGGTCCGGTAGTGAGCCAAAAGTGTGGTTGATAAAAGAACGACTGAATGTTCCCCTAACTCCCATTCTCTCTCCTTTTATTTTACGCTCTTTTTTCCTTTAGAAAATATATAAATACTTTGATTCTTTGATACTTCAAAATATGGAAATGCAACGTTTCTTGTATCTGATGACATTTCATTTATGTGAGAGCTTCATATCTAATATTTACTTTCCTTAAATTTGCAATGTAATTTGATCCTCGTTAGCTAGTTTGCCGTCATGATTCGATAGAAGATAGAAGCGCGTCAGTACGTGTTATCCAGATAGTATCACTACGAAATGCGATAGGTTAGATACAGTCGGAATGGTGCTCATATCATACTCGAAAACTCGATCTAAAGAAATGTTATCACCGCGAACAAATTGAATGCATGTTAAATGGTATAACGTCTAAATGTGGTGAAAGTTGAAAATATTAATGATCGTGACTGCATAGTAATTGTGCAGCCAAAGTTTTCAGTAAAGTAAAACACATGCGAGTCAACTAGAGGCGAAAAATGCCTATATTAATTTTCATATATATATATATATATAGCATATATATATATATATATATATATATATATGTTTATTTGTAGTTATTTAAGAAGTATTTAATAATGAAACGGTTCTTATATCTCATCAAATCTGAAAAATAAATATATACTCACATACGTATATATATATATATATATAATTGCATAAACATATACATACACAAAATATTCATATATATATATATATATATATATATATATATATATATATAGGCAATACAATTTAAAAATAATTGATTAAGCGGGTGGTAGTAACAATGCTTTAAATTAAGTTTACGAGCTTGAAGTAAACACCAATCCCATTGTATTTAACCAGTCGTCGAACATCATAACAAACCTACCGCCAGCTGCAACGCACTGACGCGTTTCGACCTTCCATGATCATCATCAGAGTACGACGGCAAACTGACTATCAAGGATCAAACCGCATTGAATATATACGGAAATCAAATTTAGATATGCTGCTCTCACCTCTAGCAGTCTCGCAAACATTGAACTTGACTGGAAATGTCGGCTGCATAATTTCAATGTAGTCACGAACATTAATTGTTTGCAGCTCTCGCCACATATACATATATAAATATATAGGCAATACAATTTAACAAAAATTGATTGCGCGGGTGGTGGTAATCAATTATTGTTAAATTGTATATATGTATTAAATTGCATACGTATCCCCATACACACACATATATATATATATATATATATATATATCGTTACCAGTTTACCATTATTTGATATATATATATATATATATGTATATATATATCATATATATACGTACATATATATATATATATATATATATATATATATATATATATAAACGTATCAAATCGTTCACAAACATAAGCAGACATGTATAAATAAACAAAAAAACATAAAAAATACATACAAACATATTTACATACATATATACAAATACAAACAAACAGATAAATATATATATACCAACATATATAAATACGTATACATATACATATATATTTTTTTTTTTCATAGTACCCTTACCATTTGCATTGACAAAAAGAAAAATTATTAGACACAAGCACCATTTCTTTTTCATATTCTTCTCAAATATCTACAAATGAACATCTCTTTATATATAAATTGAAAGGCCAAACATATTATAAAAATGTAAACATTGAGAGAATGAAATTCGGAAACGAACATTAAATTTCGTTCATCACCTCCAGTTCAAGCTCATTGCGCGAAGATGCTTCTTCTGCTTGCAGAAACCTGGCTAAAGTTTTTTATCCATAAAGCATAATATGTGGCTAACTCCTTTCTGTTATTACATTTAGTAATTATCTTGAATGCTACGCATAGAGGACATACGTGTGAGGTTTCAGTGCTGTGTTGCGCAATTGCAAACGCGGATTAAACATTTATTTTAAAACAGGCATTTAAGTTACAATGTTCTCTCACTCGAGTAATTAACCGTCTGGTCGATCGGCCTACGCAAGTTGATCGACAACTTGCGCACGCATTTTGGTAAATAATATTTGATGTCGAAATTAACGGCGGTTTCTCTTTGATTGCTGGTAAAGTAAAGTGTGTTATCTTAAATAGCACTCGTAGTTTAGCTGCATTAAATGTGCGTGTTAATGCCGCTTCAACTTGCCTTTGTTCTATGCGGAAAACTGCTTCCCAATTAAATGGGATTTTAAGGTAATTTTCATTCTTTTCTGGTCTGAAGTACGGCTTTTTCTGTTGTCAAGGATAGTCATTATACATTAAATCGTTTCTTGCATTAGAATATTCGCTGCATTTTTCATCTGAACTAACCAACCAGTCAGTTCTTAAAAACAGCCGCAAACAGTTGCAAATTAATATTGAAAATGCAAGAAACTGCTGTAATGAAAATACTGTACAGACCAGGTTAGTTCATGGTTATTTGTTCTATTTAATTTTAAATTAATATCTTTATTTAGTAGTACATCTAAGACATCAGACATCTGCTTCTCGCAAAGAGACTCAGTTCATTATATCCACAGGATACACACCCGACTCTGGCCCAAAAAACTGCCTCATCTTCTTTTAACAACTCATTTTTTGAATGCGACAACCTTGTAAGATGTCTTCGATTGACCTGTAGTTTGAACTTGCGTAAACTGCGCACCAAATCAAAACCCTAATTGCTTATTACACTGATAATAATGTTCTTTCAACAATAACGTTCTTTGCGCTAGACATTTCAACGTCACGTGTTCATCTAGTTTTTCAACGATTCTTCGGGAATGCAAGCCTTTATAAAATAGGAGTATTACTTAAAGTAAATTATTTACTTTTACCAGCAATAAAAGGGAAACAGCCATTAAGAGGACATCAAATATTGTTTACCAATAATCACGCGCAAGTTATCGATCAACTTACGTGAGACAATAAACCATTCGGTTAATTAATCGAATGAAATAAAAGCCTGTTTTAATTTAAATGGTGAATACACGTCTGCAATTGCGCAACAAATCGTTGAAACCGCACACGTATGTTCTCCAGATGTAGCATTCTAGATAGTTACTAACTGCAATAACAGGAAGGATTTAGCCACATACGAAGCTTTATGGATAAACAGACTGCAGCCGGATTTATGCAAGCGTATTGAGCTTGAACTGGAGATGATGGATGCAGTTGATTGGTTGTTCTCTTGATTCAAAATCTCTCCATGTTAAAATATTCTTATTTTGTTTGGCTTTCAATTTATATATAACGATATGTTAATTTTTAGATACTTGAGAAGAATATGGGAAACAAACAGTTCTTGTATCTGCTAAAATTTCTTTTACTTTTTGCAAATGGATAGGGTACTATGGATTTTATTAAGGCTCGCATTCCAAAATAGTTAATTATTCAGTTGGAGGAAAATTACACACCTCGAAAAGATAAATTTAAATTTATTTGTGAATACTCTTGTTAAGTGCTTTACAATGTTATTTTGTTCAAGCTTAACTACACAAAAACTTAAATTACATATTCGGTATACATTTATTATTATGAAGTTTGCGGTCTTGATTATAATAATTTTTATCACCGCTCGCGCAACCAATGTTCGTTTAATTATATAAATGTTCAGTATGCATAGCTTTCCTAATTAAAGTATTGTATTTTCAACGTTATATAATGCTTAGTTTGTAATAGCATATATATATATATATATATATATATATATATATATATATATATATATATATAATGCGTTTGGTGACTGTAGCTGGATCGCAACATTGATTCAAATTTTTTTTCATCGCTCGCGGTACCGATAATCATTCACTTATATGAATGAACAAAGGTTTGTTGAGGTGTTACTGCATATATCGCATTTGTGGATGGTTTGAGATTAGAATTGGTGAGCTATTGTTCAATCGTTTAGTGCCAGCTAGTTACCTATCTAGGCTAGGCATGCAGTGTGTTGGAAGAAAGTGTGTGAGTTGATATTCGTGCGTGTTTTGGCTTTTTGTTTATTTTAGTTCTGCGTTGTCTGGGTTTGCGGTTTTTTTGATAGTTATACAGCTTCTGTTTCTTGCCAAGCACGTAATATTTTCTGGTTTTGCGGGACATCTGTTTCATGCCTGTTTTCTTTTCCACCTGACTTTGTTGCTGTTTTATTCGCGGCCAGTCCGTCGCTATTTTGTGCTGATGTAACTTTAAAAAATCAGCATGGGTTTCGGCTGTTTGATATACATAGTGCTTTATAAATATTTAATAAATGTTTTGACGTTGCTTTGTGATGAAAAGAGAAATTAGTTGTGTTCCCTTGGTGATTTGTTTCTATTATATGATCAGTAAATGCTAATTTGGCCGATGGTGCTACTCCTCTCTAGATTAAATTTTAAGGCAGGTGTTGCTGGATTCTGTTGCATAGCTACTTCCTAATTCGTGCGTTGTATATGTTATCGCACATACATTTGAGATGGTAAACAGTTAGAGATTTGGAGAAAGAAAACAAATGATCTTTAGCGTTCAAATCCATTAAACTTTGTGCATTGAATGTGATGTTTTCCGTGACACTTGGAAATTATTTTTCTCGTGATTCGGTTTATTCTTCCAGTTATAACGAAGGCTAGAAGATCTCCTCGTAAAGGCGGGTTTAGGTAGACCATAATGTTACTGTCTATTGATAACACCAATGAAGTGAAACCATAAATGATTGCACGGGTGGGGATAAAAAATATTTAAATCAAGTTGTTGAGCTTGGAATACACGTCAATCCCATGGTATTTCACCAGTCACACAACTTCAAAACTGGCAGTAGTTTTGCTTTGTTGTGCGGCTAGTTGAATACATTGAAATTGGTATTTGTTTCAAGTTCGCAAACTTCATTAAAAGAATCAATGAAGTTAGAAATAAAACCTTTTTTTGCAAAACTGGATTAATTGAAATTACCTGATCTGCGTTTTGACTAACGCAGCTTTCTTTGTTCCATTAGATTTATTTCTTTAACAAAATTTTTCGGCTGACTTTATCCGAAGCCTACTTCAATTGAGGATGGACCAACTGGAGAAGACTGTCGATAAAGGTAGCCGAAATACTTTGTTAAAGAAAGAAATCTAATGGAACAAAGAAAAACTGCGTTATTCAAAACGCAGATCAGGTAATAATCAATGAAGTTATCCGGATAATTGCCTATTTGAAAGATCTTCTTCAAATGTTCTAAGTCTTCCTCGACCTTGAGTTTGGAGCATACCTTCCTGATTCGGAAATCAAAAGCCAGCGTCCATCGATCAATTGAAGCCTGAATTTGAGTTCCGGCATAGGACATCAAGGAGAACCGGTTTTAATAATGAGCAAGAACATGTGCCCTCATCATCTCAAGAGTCAACGAGTACTTCAAAACTTAAAGAGCAAATTGGCATGGCAGATTCAAGTTCAATTTTAATTTGATGTAGATGGCGTCACTTTTGACGGCGGGATATGTAACATGGCTAATGTTTAGAGTCACTTTATTCTTGTATGTACAGAGGTCTATATTTTAGTTTACCAGTCAAGATTTATTGATGTTCATAATGCTAGATTAAGAATACTCCTTATTTTCGTACATTAGGTCAATATTCAATCGTTTTTAACATAATTAAGGATTTTTTTATCATCGAAAATGTGATTAACACTTAAAACGTCATTTTGATTACAAACGAGTATATAAAAATGAATGATAATATAATGTCTGATGATCAATAAAGAGATTGTGTTCAATATTTTTCTGTGCTCATCCAGGAGTCAAAATTAGACTGACCGTTTGGCGGCCATATATATACATATGTATATATATATATATATATATATATATATATATATATATATATATATAGTCATTGTACCCTTCCTATGTGCAAAAACAAAAATTGATTTTATCAGACACTAGAAACATTTCTTGCTCATTATCTCCTCATGTATCTACTAATGAATATATCCTTTTATATAAATTGTAAGGCAAAACAAGATAGAAATATGTAAACATAGAGAGAGAGTGTGAAAAACCGGAAACCAATCAATTGTGTGCGTCACATCCAGTTCAAACTCAAAGACTGAACATGGTTCTTCTGCTTGCATAAATCCGGCTGCAATTTGTTTATCCATAAAGCTTCGTATGTGGCTAGCTCCCTTTTGTTATTGCATTCAAAATAATTACTAAATGCAATAAAAAATGGGAGCTAGCCACATCAACCTATGGATAAAAAATTGCACCGGATTAGGCAACAAAGAAGCTAAACAACATCTAGCTTGAACTGGATGTGACGCACGCAATTGATTGGTTTCTCCGTTTTTCACACTCTCTCTATGTTTACATATTTCTATCTTGTTTTGCTTTCCAGTTTATAGATAAAGGTATGTTCAGGCAATCTACCAAGATGACTTGTTTTATTGGACATAAGATGGTTTTTATTATCATTTATAGTTTTCTCGGACATATTTCGTGGATAAATTTGAACAAACAGCGGCTATTATCTGATGCAAAAGCTTCTTCCATCTATTCAGCCTTGCTGGTCCAAAACGGTTCGAGATCGACCTTAAGACTGCGCTTAATTTGTCGTCTTACAACTCTACGAGTTTTATTTGGTGCCTAGGTTCGAGTATCTCCATATATTTTACAGAGGCCCAATTATTATTTCTACAGGAGCCTACAATGTCACATAAATTATTACCTGTACTGTATATAGTAGAACTTATTCTTGTGTCCACCTATATTGGATGGGCCATGCACTCGGACGTCGTCTGTGTTTATTATCAGTGTATCGTCCAAACGAGACCAAATTATGCCTAATTCTGCAGTTAAATTGTTCATTTGAGTAGTCAGTCCTTGAATCAACGTTTCTAAACCATCAGAAGCCATTTTTAAATGTACGACACATGCTTTATTTTTACTCAATTATATATTGTATTTTACTCGCATAACGAGCATTCAGTTAATAAAACAAATTTACCAATATTAATTAATTTATGTCCACTTCGGCTCGAAGACTGCTTTTATCATTGGGCTAATTGCTTCATTCTTATACGGGCGCTTCTGCGAGGAATTTGTTGAAATAATGCCCGCCCTATATAAGACACTTTGTTCATTCTTTGTCTTAAAGGTGGCTATTGCCACACTTGTTTTCTTCCGAAGTATGTTCGAATTTTCGTCATAAAGACGGTTGTTAGAGCTTCGACGTAACTATTTAAGGTTTATACTTAGTTATCGTTCAGGTAAACTCAAGAGAAAATTTAACACTGATTAGTGCATGGTACAAATCGACGTAAGTATTTAAAGACTAACGACAATCCAGGATGCAACCAGGTCATCTATAACTAATTGCTACATGATCTATATGAGTCCACCGTTGTCCGGAGGCTTAAGGACGCCATGTGGCGTAACGTCTCACACTACGTCTGACGTTTTTCCTACTTCAGCATTATTTATGTTAGACACAGCCATCCAAGTGTGGCTCATTATCAATGTTGCGCATAAAGCTTAAAGTGTATCTTCGACCCAAAATGAAATTCTGCGCTACTAAAGCGCCCAACTTCAGCACTTTCATCATTCATAGTGAAAGCTGTCTTAACACCTTGCTTTACTTTAGTAAAGAGCTCAGATTGTAGAAGAAAGCGTCCATACTGTCGTCTGTGCTTTGATCGATGGAGGCATATGCAAATACAACGAAAATGCCACGTTTATTAGGGTTTCTGACATTGATTTTAGTAGGCTTCATTAAGAATGACGCACAAAGTTTGCGGTTTACAGGACTCCATTCAATTAAGCATGCTTCAACTCGTGAGATAATGGCAACACCGGCACTTCATGTACCGGTTTGAGAAAATTTCGTGCAACCAGAGGTTCGAAGCCAATAACGCATAGTTAAAGATGGTGCAATCACAACTATAATGGATTCATCATATTTCGTATTGTTCATGGTTATGTATGGGCTATAGAGGAACACTAGGTCACAGATTTCTAGTAGGGATGGTTTTTATTCAGTTTTCTTCCTCTTAAGTAGTCTGCCAACTAAGGTTGATGAGCACTATCCATCCACATGCAGGTGATCAAAGTTTCCGTCAAAAGCCGAAACCTGAACTTCACGTCTGGCACACTTCCTTTCATTCCGTCACTACTCGTTTGTATTGGCAATGCGAACTACAATTATCAAAGCGAGATGATGGCTTCACACGCACTGTTGATCCTCTCTTTAACTGACGATTTCTCCGTATATGCCAAGAAACCCTTAAATAACCAAACATTATTTCGTAGTTTGGCATTCATATTACGGACGTTAAAAGTTGCTTTTGTAATACTACTACACATAAAACTACAAACAATACCATAAATACTAGTACTACTACTAATAATTCTGCTATTACTTGTTTTATTACCAAAACAATTAATACCACTGCTACTACTACCTAAGACCACTACCACTACCACAATTATTACTTATAAAAATAACAATAATAATTATATTACTAATAAAAATACAACTTCTATTATTATCACAAACAAGAAAAAACTCCAACAACTAATATTAATAATGTTACTGCTACTTGTACTACTGCTAATAATAAAACTTAAACTTCTTTTACTAATACTACTTTTATAACAGCTATTAATACTATTACTACTAGTACTTTTTCTACAATAATTAAAACTATTTGTACTTTTTCTACTACAACTACTACTAAATCTACACTAAACACTACACAAAAACAACAATAACAACTAAATAATTAAACGATCATTTGTTGCACGAGCGGTGATAACATTTATTATAATAAAGGTTGCGAACTTGATATAAACACCTGACACATTATGTAAACACATTTGTCAGTATAAACTAAGAATTGTATGGTGTAGAAAAGGCAGTCCATTCATTAGACCGGTTTCGTCCTTAATGGGAACTCGTCACGAACTGATCAGTATTTGCCACGGAGAGGTTTAAGCCCTGTCCATCGCATATTCTGTCCAGTACGTGACGAGATCCCAATATGGACAAAACCGGTCTACTGGATGAATTGCCTTTTCTAAACTACAAAATTCTTACTTTATACTGACAAATGTATGTACTTAATGGGTCAGGTGTTTATATCAAGTTAGCAACCTTGTTTATAATAAAAAATAACAACTACTAGTATTCAATTATGTATTAGGTCTTGCGCACCTAGCAACATATTAGTTAAATTATGAGCAGAACGTTTACTGGCGACAACTACTACTAGTATTAATACTAATTCGCCTACTGTTGCTACTATTACTACTTATACTATTTCTACAATTATCATAGCTACTTCTTATATTATTACTACTAATGCTACTACCACCACCACTATTACTATTACTGTCACTACTTCTAATATTACTACTACCACTACTACTATTATCAAAAACACAAATACTACTCCAAAAAGAAACAATTAATACCTTACGTTTTCGACAAATGCTACCAGCAGCACCAATTCTACTCCAACAGCAACAACAACAACTGCTACTACTCCTGATACTTCTACTATTAATAATGCTTCTACTACTACTACTACTACTACTACTACTGTTACTACGATGACTACTATTACTAGTAGTACACATAATTACAGAATTTAATTCCGCATAACCATGCAATTGATAGTTATGTATGGAATTTAAATAAGATGTAGATCGCATGTCCTAGTGGGTGATTGAGCCTGAATTTTACTGACCCGTTTTGTTGGCAAACTTTATACGCGATTCTCGAACACCTCTCGCGCACCACCAGTATGGCACAACGAGTCAAACGTGGACATAAAACACAACACGAATGTTGCATTCCAAAATGACAATGCTATCTGGATGCCTTCGAAGCCATCAAGCAAATAAATGAAATATATACATAAAATGAATACTGAATTTATTGATTAAAGTTTAGGGAATAACGTTTTGCATAAACTCAAACTGACAATAAAAAATATTCATATATACATTTAAAAAAACTGCGAGTTCGTTATAATATATATCGAACTTGATCAGTGATAAAAAATAAATATTTTGTTAACAAGTTACACAAGCTTTATATATATATATATATATATATATATATATATATATATATATATATATATATATATGAGTTTGTGTTTGTAGAGTTAGTTCAAACCCTAAAATCACGTAAGTGTGAAGTTCCGGAGAATATTGAATGGGGGCATTACTCTTAGGGACAAAGTCATGGTTTAAAATCTCTCTTGAGTACAGCGGCCCGCAAGTTTGCACTACCATGTCGTAACTGCCGTCAAATGTATGTGTCCTCCGATGACTGGTACCGTATCGAAACATCAGCCCCTTGCGCTAAGCAGGCCTATGCTAATCTCATTGTTTAGGAACTTATATTTCAGGCGGTCTAATTAAATAGCGTAAGATACAACACTAAGTCGAATGACATTACAGAAACTGTTGCATTGTACGTTTCATAATCTGTTTTGCCAATAGGCTTTGTAAAAAATTTTAAAAAACATTCCGGGATATACGTCTTATCTCGAAAAATCTGGCATGCATTTTATTTCGCGTGCAATTATTGATGCAGAGTTAGATGTAGCAGCACAAACGCCAAAGTCAAGTGTAATACACTTTATAAACGCTGCAAATTTATGTTAATGCTTGAAATTCAATACCGAAGTAAACAAAATCACATAGAAACGTACAGCATTCTGATATTACAGTGGCTGTACAGTGACACTGGCTTCTAACTGCACTATTCTTGTTGAATCTTACGAGAGATTAGACGTTGAACCCGAAATAAAATCAATGTAAAACGTCACGTGAACAGAAGAATACCTTGCAAAGGAATAGTAAATGCATATTATACTTATTGGGGAAATACAGAAACCATCTAGCGGCTCAAGTTTCTGTTGCCAAAAAATGGCATGCCACATTGAGTCAAGGATTCAAGACGAAAATGGTCTGACATCCATGCATGTGTAAAGCAAACTAGGCGACCATTCAATATAAATAATTTGTTAAAAAATACTTAATTATTTCTGTACTGCAATAAATGCAATAAAAACAACATCAAAAAAGTATTTACCAACAAGACTGGTGAAATACAATCAGAGATTGGCGCTATACTCAAGTACGTAAACTTGATTATAATGACAGCTATCATCGCTCGCAAAATTAACTCAATCATAGAACGGCAAATAGTTTACAATATAATGCGATGAATCAAAGTATACAACATCAGTTTATTTCTAGTAAATAACAAATGAAAAAATTTAAAATGCAATCTATTTAACAAACCACTACTGTACTTATAAAAGGAAGAATCTGAAGAACTGAAAGATTAGGCTAAGATACCATATTTCTAAGTAAACTTCTAAAATTATCGAGGCAGAACATGAGTATATATATATATATATATATATATATATATATATATATATATATATATATATATATATATATATATATATATATATATATATATATTATAAATTTCGAGTAAACACGTAACATTGCGTAAGGTAGCAAATGCAATTTATTATGTACTCCAGTTTCGTGCTAGTTGCGCACTATCGAACTGTCGCGGCCGACATAAAACCTCGGCACTTGCGCTTCAGTCTTTCAACCCAACTATTGCGTCACCCAAGCCACGCAATTTTATGCAAAATATCTACTTATGCATTTTGCTCAGCCTTTCATGTCAGGAGGTTATTTAACATCGCTTTAGGCCAACTGAGTACCAGAAAACTGTCATTATAGAATATATTATTTAAATCAAGTTGGGAGGCTTGGTATAGACCAATCCCATTATATCTAACAGGCCGCGAAATGTTACAAAACTACCGCCAGTCACTTGTGAATAAGCGTTTTCAATCATCCCTACTCACACATTTATTCACAAACACACACACATTTATATATATATATATATATATATATATATATATATATATATATTGATATCCAAATAAGATATGCGGCTCTCACATTAAGTAGTCTCACAAATATTGCACTTGACTAGAAATTTCAGCTATCATGAACATTAAATTTTTGCAGAAGTCGAAACACATGTATAAGTTACGCAATTAAAAAATTCGTGATTTGCAAAACTAAGCCACCTGAATAAGTTTCAAGACACAGGATAAAATAGGCCCAGTTTCATGCTGCGATCGCAACAATTCTGGAAGAATTTTATGCATGCCAAATAAATATGAAACCAATCTACTTTATGAATTTCATTTGCTACCGTATGCAATGTATAGTGCATAATGACAATGTATCTATAATCCTGCCATTAGACTTCAATTTATATATATATATATATATATATATATATATATATATATATATATATACATATATACATATATAATTACAGTAAAATGACAGGATTTTATCATACGTATGTTGTTAGCATACACTGAACACTGCATAAGATGATAGATACAACTCTTTGAGTACTTTGGTTTCGTATTTAATGTCCGCGCATTAGGTACTTACCAATATTTACGCAGCTTGCAGTTAAACCGGAGGTATTTGCTTCAGCGTCTTACAATTAATTTATTATTCTACTAAAAACCGCGCATTGCATTGAATTTGCAGCTATACACCAACTAATATTTTTGGTCAGGTTTTTCATTGGGTGGATTCTATTCAGCATCGAATTCTAGTATTTGATATTTTGTGTAATGTTTAATTAATACTGACAGTATATATATATATATATATATTATTTCTAATGACAAACAGGAATTCAAATACATAAAACGGTTTTAAACATTTTACATATACACAAATAAAAAAGAAATGCAATTTGAGATAAACTACACATAATAAATCGTGATATTAGCAAAATGCAAAATCGGTCGTATTTATACTCTGTCATACAAAACGGATGCCAGTAAAACGTGTAAACCGGTACCATCAGCTGTTATGCTCAATCAGTATTTTAATTAAATGCTGGAATGGAAGAGAAATGAAAAATAAAAGAGATTTAGCGTTATCGTGAACCTTTTGATGATGAATAGTAAAAAACATAGGAGATTCTGACCGAAAAGACCAATAACAAATTATCACTTGTGTGTGCCTGTTATTCAATGTCAACCAGGTGTTTTTGAGACAGTTGACAGTAAAAAAATAAGACAAATTTTATTTTTGTTTTATGGGCAAAGTCATATTGACAAACAATCTAAAGGTAAACCTTTAGGCTAAACAATCATTGATTGCTTTAGTAGGGACAATAACAATTATTTAAACCAAGTCTGCGAATTTGAAATAAACAACAATTCAATCGTTACTAGAAAGTCGCGTGACACAACATAAATACCGCCAGTCGTACATACTGGCGTGTTTTGATACAACATGGTCATAAACAGAGCATAAAGGAAAAATGCATTACGAAAAGGTGCTCGTTGGTTCATTGGCAGTCGTGCTCCGATGATGACCATGGAAAGTTGGAAAACGTCAGTAAGTGCGTAACTTAAAAAATGTGATTGATGTTTATCGCAATTTTGCAAACATAATTTTCAGAGAAGCTTCATATTGACATGCGTTAATTTTCATCCAGCTATGAGCAAAGAATATATATATATATATAAATTTCAAGTAAAGATAAGAATATAATATTTGGTAAACAAAAAATACAGAAAACGATATAAATATATAAATATTAAGCAAAAATTCAGTATTTTTGTGCGAATCTGTGTATTGTAGGTTTCATTATAAATAAAAATATCTAGAAACGATTCTTTACAGAACACGCCTTATATCCAAATTAAAAAAATGAAACACGTTAGATAAGGAAGGTAATCATTTTCAAATATACACAACTAGTAAGCCGTGTCTACTGCTATAAAATAAAGTGAGATGACTCAAACTAGGCAATAAAAACTGATACTAAAATATATTGGCTTGAAAATACGAAAACTGTCCGTTTTTCACAGTGATAAATGTAAAAATGGGCTAAAATTTACAATTCAGAATAGTAATCTGTTCAACAACAACAAAAATACTCCACGCATAACAAGTGTTGATATGCTTATCTGAAATGCAGTACACCAACTCTTCAACAGCTATATAAATACTTCTCCATTGAAGAAACTAGTCTTGGCTTAAAATAGAAGCAGTATTGCAAAAAATCATAAATTTAAAAATGCAATTCTACGGTACAGAACAACTTTGCATAAACTGCATGGATATAGTGTAAAGTTATCAAAGGAAGGAGCTTTACTCAAAGTAAACACAGTCGCTACGAGAAGAAAAGAGCTAACAGAAAAAGCGAATTAAAGCTGTTCGTGAATTTTAAAAAATATAATCACTTTTCAGCTGAATAAAATTATTTGATGTAAAGAAATACTGCGTATTGCTGAAAATTGAATGTTACAGGGTTTACAAATCAGGTTAATCTTTGCTTCATTTTTGAACTCTACTGCATATCCAATGTTTATTTAACACATTTCATAACAGTGCAAAAGAAAAGTAATCTTTCTGCTGTAAGAACGCCAAGAAACAAGAAAATGTAAATAGGCAGGCATCCAAGCAATTCGGCTTATTTTCAAAAAACAATAGATGCTTTCTTTGAAAGGAATTTGCAGCGAATGATGATGGTTCATTTTTAAAAAATATTTATTTTGCGTCGAAATATATTTTTAACCCTCTACCAAATAGTTTGCTTTTTGTAAATAGTGAATTTTCGTACTGTTGAAGAAAAGAAAAAAAATTGAGAAAAAATAAAATTGTGTCGTAGAATAATATTTGTAATAAGCATCGTTTCTACCACCCTGTCATTCCTCAATGCAAACATATATATATATGTATATACCTACACAAATATCGAAATGTTTTTAATGTCTTGAATTTGAAATCAACATTACATATGAATGGAATGTTGTCAACATATCCGTCGCGTTTAAAACTTGCAGGGAGATGCTTAGTAATGTGAATTTAGAAAAATAATTCATCGTGATAAAGGGTAGGAGGAGAAAAATATAATTCTCAGTGAAATTTTTAAATAACCGGAAAAATACTACTCGCGCTCAATGGAATTAATAAATGCATTGGAAACACACATTAAACCAAACAAATTAAGTGATCGCATTAACAATATTAAATAACTCATTGAATACAATTGATTTGAGAAGCAGAAATATTTGACTAACCGTTAAGAAAATTATCTTTTTGAAACTTGACTACGCCGAGCTGATGGTTCACTTTAAAAAAAAAAATATTTCTGCGTCGAATTAGATTTCTAGCAATAACTAAATCGTTTTTCCTCTTTTTATTTCTTGGATGATATTTCGTGGTGAGATTTATATTGGTCATGTTAAATGCAGGAACGCGGAGCGTAACCAAGACGACAGGAAAGGTCGCTCGAAATATCATTGTAAGAAATATTTTCATAATGATCAAATATGGCTGTTTTGTCGTAGTGGAAGTCCGACAATTAATTACACAGTGTTTCGATAGTTCGGCTTTGTGAGATTAGGCAGTGCCCGGAGCAAAGATTAAATGCCTACAGGCAATATTTGAATGCAGTCTCAGAAATACACACGTATAAATGAATATAAATATGTGTTTGTTTGTGCTTATTGTTATTATAAACTGAATACTGCATGAGATAACGAATGCAATTAATCTGCTGGACCATGGATTTTCCGTTACCGAACAAGTCAATATTAGTCAGATTATATAATCAAATTCTGCTACAGAATTCAATATTACTTTCACAGTTGGTATGGTTCAGGTCTTACAATAGAAGATTGAGCCGGCTCGTTCACATTTTCACCTAATAGTTATAGTACACCCATACTATGTAGTAACGAAGCACCTATCCATTCGTTCCATTCACAATAACAGTTGACTGCAAATGCCGGGTAGACGTTGAGCATTGCGAATGTCTTTTCAAAAGAAGAGACTTGTTTCGCACGACATCCAGTCGCGCAATGCATATATTCATTTAGAATCACCTGCTTCTCCAATTTTAAAATCTCATAAAACTGTACAGGCACACAAAACCAAGCCTATATATGTGCCCATTAACACGACCATGTTTCAACTGTTAATTAATGATAAAGACATGTGCGCCGAATAAGATCCTCAACAAATTAAGACAGGGTCATCACACAGCATAAATAAAGAAGTAGCTCCAAATTACTATACTGACAAACCTTTTAGAAAGCATAAGAACAAGAGGGTTATAATTTAAAAAAACTTAGGAAATATGCGTCAACATCACTAACAGCTTATCAAATCGCCAATCTACCGTCGTTGTTTCGCCATGCGAAGTGAATCTTGTGAAGTCGCGTGATTCTAAAACAGAAACTGGTGTGTACTTTGAGATGAAAAATAGGATATATGTGAGAAAAGTACTGCGAGATCAACAAAATCAATCTTCGCATTCAAGAGAAGTCATGATCTGAATAAATGGAGTCAAGTAGCCATTTAACAGTGAAACAGCTCATACAACTATTTCCTTCAAGAACAACATACTAAATATCTCATGCAATGCAAAGTTTACACTAACTCTCTCTCTCTCTCTCTCTATATATATATATATATATATATATATATATATATATATATATATAAAGCGATGTAAAAACGTATTTTAAGTGAATGTTTATTTATTGTACATAAGGCTAATTTAATAGAAAAATTATTATTAGTAGGTAGTAAAGTATTTAGCTATAATGTTCAATCAAATGAAAAATCCTTTAAATTATAACTGATGAAATATTTTATTATCTTCAAGAAATAGGCAGATTACACTATATTTAAGCAGCAAATATTTACGCTCCCCATAGAAAAATATGGAGATTTTCTGTACCACACAATAGAAATCGATTGTAAGGTATACACTTAACTTATTTGAATCTCGTTCAAAATTAAAACGCACCAACGTATATTTTGTCAATAGCACAATATGCAGCTGTCTTGTCATTCTTATGTTAATGGCATAGGTTAATACAATTTTGGTTTCGAAGAGCTATTATATGTGCTTTAATGTGCAATGCTTTATGTAACCAGTGACAAGTTATTTCCTATTTGGTCAGGCGGACATACCAAATTCAACTTCAACAAAAGGTTAATGCGCCGATGCGTTTACACACATAGTTGTTGCTACGTGCGAAATATCCTCCTGGCCTAATTTGGACTAACGTCTTAGTTTGTACGCTAAGCATAATGCTTGCACGACACTCACTTTCCTGGGTACCTATCTGCTTTTATAGGCGTTTGCATACACTATTCAGATAAATTTAGCTTAGAAGTGAACTCGATTCCCTTCATATTTAAATTTATCCATTATGCTAACGTTTCTAATAATTGTAAGATAGCAAATAATTAGAATGATCCTCTTCATTTGCTAGCCTATGGCAAGCTGGGTAGAGTATTAGATACATAAACGAATTGAAACAAAAAACTCTTGTTTCAAATGACTGCATTTCCGCTAGGAGTGCTTTTCAGTCTGTCAGCTCCTTTCTCAGTATTCGTCGAGCTGATGATATCAGCTGCACAGCTATTATTATTAACCTTGCCTGTGTTATTATCATTAGTATTTCCAGTCGGTACATGGGTTGCACCATTCTTCAACGAACCCATGGTACTAAAGTCGTTACCATTTCTGTTGATATAAGAATCATCCGGAACATCAGAGGGCCCATTAATGGAGAAAGTTGTGTTTGGTGTTTTTGAAGTATCGTCAAAACTGTGCTCGCTATCAGAGACCTGATTACCTGGCTGATTCTGCACAATTGCAGCGGACAATGTATTATCAACTTCAGTTGCCTCCATTGCCCTCGCTTCATTGGACGGAACCCTGTCCAGTTTCACATTGTTGTCATCTGCTGTTACGATGTCATCAGATGCACGCGTGTCCTTTACTTCGATCTGTTGTGCCTGAACACTTTGCTCTCCAGTTATTCCTTGAACTGGCAGTGCAGGGATCGGGCAATCAAGGCTACTAGAAATATTGCAAAGTTCGGCGCTTTGCTGACCATTGACAAGCTTCGAATCTGCATCATTTACAAGAACTATTTTGGAGATTTTGTTCATTATTAAAGTAAAGGACAAATGAAATAAAATTATAACTTTTATATTTCTGTCTATATTTCAAATTTATACCACCTGCACACCTATCTCCGAGACAAATATTGGTATTAAAACAGGTAATTGATGCAATTATACTAGTAGTACTCGAGAAAGTGATCCTGGAACACCAGCTTCTATGTAATGCTGGAAAATATACTCACTGATACACACATTCGCATTCCAGACAACGGTTAACAAAATATCACCTCGGGGTATCATGTTAACATAAACCGGAATAAAAATTTTCTGAGAGATCAATTTCCTTCCGCATATTATGCATTGGTTATATTCGAAAATAAATAAATTTAATTAAATGTCGCCAAAATATACTGGCACGATCTCTTATCTCAATTGATTAGCATGACATCTGGTTTCTAATGCCAAATTGGTCCTGGCTGGCTGGACCTCTAAAATAACGCGGGCAATGTCGGATACCAAATAAAGCGAGATCAACAGAAGTTTAAATAAACTTTTAAAAATGAAAGTTGAGGACTGAAATAATTTACACAATGCAAGATTTTATGTTAGAATACTACCGAAAATTATGACTACTAACGCGTCGTTAATCCCTAAGGTTGAATGTATGACTAAGTAGGGGATATGACTCGATTATAAAATATATATTTAAGTATATGCCAAGAATAAATAATTATATATATATATATATATATATATATATATATATATATATATATAGTCAGTATATACTAAATATAGAATATGGTTTTAAATAAAATTCATCAAGTAGCCCAGTTTAGTTATAATTTTGCAATCATCGAGTACTTGCTACAATTTCCAATATCGGGACTCACATTATTTAGCCAGTCTCTTTTTTAAGTGGAGCTTAGGCGTCATCGCTTTCGACCTAACGCTCTAACTGGCAGGCCAATACCTCTCATTATAAAAGAAAAACTAAATCACTTGTGGAAATAATATTGAATTAAAGTAATATGGCCGGATTTTTTTAAATATATATATATATATATATATATATATATATATATGTGTGTGTGTGTGTATTGTCAGTATAAACTAAATGTTACACTTAGCTATAAATGAAATTCACCATTTTTGGGCACTCATCATATGCTGCCATAATAGCCACGAATAAATCTCGAATCCGGGCACAGTCACTTCTGAGTTTTGCAACTCATCCACTGTGCCATAGAAGCTACACAAAACGAAACATTTTCAATTATATGTATACGTATGCCACTCGGTCAGCCTTTTCTTCTGATAGAGCCTATTTAGCACCGTTTACGACCCACAGTTCCAACTGGCCACATTCGATCTGTCATTATAAAACAGAAGCCGTGCCGCATGAGTAAATAATATTGACTTAAAGTATTTTGGCGGGATTTAATTTTAGTTGTTGTTAATATAAATAAAACATAGCATATGCTAAATAATGCAATTAATCAAGTAACGTGTTTTGAATAGAATGCCCATAAAGTAATGACTGTCAAATCGCTTTAATGGTAATATAACTGAAAATCGAATGCAATGTTTGGCTTAGATTTTGTGGTGCATGAATTGCCAGACTCTGGAAGCGAATGCCTTCTGGTTCAAAACTCGGCTACAAAAATTCTGACAACTACTTTAAGAGTGACAAATAAAAAAGAAAACAGTCTAGTTGATGAATTGCATTAAGCTAAGTTGATTCCAACAACATATAGAAACATAATTCTACAAAATTTGCAATTCAATTAATTATTATGAACAAAAATTAATAAATTAACTGAATATACATATATACATGCATAGGTAAACAAAGATGAGAGCTTCCCGCATAACAGATTTCTGTAGAGTCTCGAGGTATATGGCCGAAACAGCTAACTGCTTGTCCAATTACCGAAATGAGAGCGAACAAAGCATCAGGCAATTGAATGTGCGTATTGTGGGAGCATCGACACTTGGATACAATGATTACAAAAACATCGTGCACTTTCCTCCAAATAAAATAATTTGTACCGTAATATAGGTGAGCCTGGATGTTTCGTAAGATAGAGCTAGTTAAGGCTTTACACTACGTGGCGAGAATAAAAACATGTCTTACAGTAGAGCTTCATCCATAAAAGGCATTTTACCGTTGTATTAAAGGTAACCAACGCAAGTGAGCACACGATGCCACATTTTAACTCGTTAGAATGTTTGCCACAGCTCGTATGGAACAAATCAAGATGTTCGTCTGTACACACGATATTTACTTTATTACTACATCAAAAAGATAGCCAAATGAGTGCGGATGAGATTCAATAGATCAAAACTTCAATGAATACACACAAAAAAACATACATAAACAGAGACTTAGATAGCCGTGTAGAGAGAATAAGAAGAGCTAGTGAATTTAAGGCAGAATCAACCAGGGTTTCTCAAATGACGTCCAAGTATCTCTTGGGACGTGAGAGTACATTACCGCACAATCAGGTGACCAGTATTGCCGAGGACAATGTTCGATTACGACAGCGCAATTCTTTATCTCCAAGCAACGGGAAATGGACACATATATGCTTTACAAAAAAAAGAAGAAAACAGACGAGTAAAGCGGAGAACTCAAATGAAAGAATTTACATATTTAACGTCTAATACAATTCGTGTTCAACGTAAGTTCATGCATTGCCAAGTTTCGTAAATCCGGCTGCAATTTATGTATGTATAACTATGCGTAGGTTCAATGCTTAGTTATAATTTTGCATTCAGTAGGCCGCTTTATGTTTAGCAGGAGTTGTGCTAAAGTAACGCAGTACATGCAGAAAAAGATAAAAACAAGGAGAAATACGATCGTTCGAATCACTGATGACATCTCAGTAAATCAAAATGAACGTGGGAATTTTGCTGGTGTTTGTCCTGCCGAAAATTGTCCAGCCAATAAACCATCAAAAATATCAGGCCGTTGATTTTATTTACAACTTATAAAGTATAAAGAGAACGAATGTATGTTGCCAAATTTCGCAAAATTTATCACCACCCACGGTTAATCAAGCGTTCACATCGTTGTGATCTTTCAGTAGACTTAGGTTGATAAGAGCACATTTTCCCAATTGAACCCTTTCATTTATAGTGAGCAAATTGAAATTTTGAATTTTTCTACCATCGTCAAAGAAGTCAAATATGGTATAATTTTTACAAAAAATGTTTTTGATCATTTGTCATGATTATTTAAAAAAATATCTACTAATTTTACTAGCACAAATTAACATGCAGTTCAGCAGCTCATATGTGAGACTTACTGTTTCCTGAGTTTTCTGTAAGTGCAGCACCATCTGTTCGTATGAGATTTTCGGAACGAGTATCATTATCACTTCTGCTAAGCGTTTCTACAGCTGCCTCGGATTGTTGACCAGACTTGTCCACCTCCCCTAAAGAACAGCCCCGCACTCCACTCACTAAGGCTTCAATTGTTGAGCTGTCTGGCGCGTTCGAGAGGGTACTTTTGGAGCTTGATTTGGTGCTCAATGAGCCGTCCGGTAAAGTTGAATGTCGATTGGCGTTAGACGAGAGACGATCGGGCAGAAGTCTGCCAAGGTAATTGTGAGCATAGGACATTTCTGAAAGCAGAATTACAAAAAAGGTTGACAAATTAGGCATATGTCAATGCTTTAAATTAATAAAAACACGCGCTCTCATTTAATACAAAGTCTACGATTAACATAATTCATGTATGTTCCAGGAAAGGGCAATCAAGTGTTTTACAACTCAAACATAAATGGGAATACCTTCTATAGTTATGCGGTGTTAAAACATTAGCTTTTAAATGATGCATTTTTATACATGATGATCATACTGATGACGAATATGAAGTGCTAAGTAACAAGATAGCAAAAAGATTAATAGGGTTCGCACCAGAACTACAGCGTCGATAAGTAAACGTTGACTATTTCATGGTAATTTACAATTGTACCATTGCTATCTGAGGCGATCGGCAAGCCCGATGACGTCATACGCAAAATAAAATTGCTACCCCTGAATCACATTTAATCATTAACACTCGCTTTCTGCACCTTCATTCTCGTTTTTAAAGTGCCTAAGGACCAATATTTATCCATCAAGTATTTTTTCAAATTTGATTGCAGAGTACCAGCTTCATATTTTCCAATGCCGCGTTTTGTGTACACGGGTTGTAGCTTTGCACCAACACTTTCACAAAGATCCGATTAATTACAATTTCCATTTCCTTTTTGTCTTCAGTCGGGCTGAGTTTTTATTCGTCCCAATGGAAATGCGGTGGTTCTATCACATCTTTGTTTACTGGCAACGTTTCGGAACGAAAATCCCGTTCCATCATCAGGCCAATAATCACATGTTACACATATACATACACATATATTCATCAATTGTAAATTTCATTTAAAAAAAACAATCTAAACTACATTAAACTATTTTCTTCTTACAATGGCTCTTCTAGCTAGGCTTGAAAGTCGTTTTTGACATTTCTTTGTCCTTCGGAAATTTTTAATGATGCAATCATTTGATAAAGATATATCATGTGTAACCACTCTAACCAGAATCCTAAGGAAAATTAAATTTCGATTGTTCAAGATCGTTACTTCAGTCGAGGAGTATTCACTCTTAAAATGGTGACAACTTACCGATGTTTCATTTATGTACGCAAGAAGTATGCCCGCTTGCCTCGTACACACCGTTTTATAGATCCTTTCGTTTCCAAATAGTAATTTTTCTTGACCTGGAATTACTTGCAGGTTAGGCCGGATTTGTAGTGTAAAGCTTGTTTCGGGTTGTAATCGTTTTTAGACCAGTAAGACCTGCTTACAACTCTCGATTTGGCCAATGTAGCAACATTCGAGCTTCGCGAAGTAGCCTAGTTCAATGCGACCCGCTCGAAGAGCATTCAAAATCTTTCACCATGAACAAATGCCAAGTAAGTGACGGTAGTGGAGACCAGAAATTGAGCTCAAATTATTTATATATCGATACTGTATGGATTGCCGAATGTTTGTTGATTCTGTCAACAAACGTTTATTACAAAATACTAATATTTACGTAAAAATACCTATTTTGGACAGAGAGTGGAGTAAGACTTAACGCAAATTTCTTCGTCACTGAAATCGTGAACGAAATCTAGATGCGTTCTGAATTAAACACAGTCTATGTTTGAACTTGGTGTCACTTTAAATCATGTTGAAGAACATTGAGTAGACGATATACTTCAAGGTTAAACAATCAGTGATTGCACGGTTGTCGATAACCATTCTGTATATCAAGTTTTCGAGCATGGTATAAAAACCAATCCCACTCGATTTAACAACACAGCAAAACTAGAGTTAGCCACACGTACTGACGATAGTCAGTGTGCCGCCGTTCTCTAATCATGATGACGATGTTGCTGTTGCTATTGTTTATGATAAGGATGAAGATGATGATGATGATGATGATGATGAAGATGGAAGTTCCAAATGCGTCAGTACGTGTGATTAACGATTGTTTTGATTTGTTTACGAACAATTTCAGAAAAACTAACTGTGAACAGCTTCAGATTGACGGGACAAGTGAGAAACCATCAATCAATGGTCAACATAATCTGTGCACCTGAAAATGTAAAGTAATCAAGATTTTACTGACATTCGAGTGCTTATTATATAATGTGTTTTCTCAGTAAGTCTGTTGAAATTTAAGATCGAAAGCACTATTATGTAATCTTTATTGTGTATATATCATTGCAAACAAGGGGAAACATTTTCTGCAGATTGAAATATAAATATCACAGATTTTCTTACCAGTGATATAAATAAACAAGTTATGAAATAAAACATCCGCGTTTACCAGACGGACGGGTCCTATACAATCCAATTTCATTTAGTTGACTTAAGCTGTTTCTGTAATGTCAAAATCTATCCACTTCGCTTCTTACCCAAATCTGGCGCTGGTTGAGATGATAATACGCTACTGGACAAACGAATTGAAAAAACGTAAAACGTGATCGATACAGCAAAATTGGTGAAGCATTATTTGTTTTTATAAAGGTGAACAATGGTTTACTTATCCAGAAATAAGTCTACAGATGTCAGTGCTGCTTGTTTTTGTTGGTAATCTATATAATTTATGCCACTCAAACTACTTTGGTTGAATTATCTGATCGATTTTTTGACTAATACGGGCTCAATTCTAGTTATTTTGGTTCTGGACGATATTTGGCTATACTTTGGCGGATGCCTTCTTCAGTTCACCCATAACAACAAGTTTTTTAAAACGGACTAATGCTATTGCTTTATTAGATTTTTTTATAAAACTTGTGATGATGGGTGAACTGAAGAAGGAATCCGCCAAAGTATGGCCAAATATAGTCAAGAAACCAAATAACTGGAATTGAGCCTGTGATAGTCAAAATACAGATCGGGTAATTTCAATAAATCCAGTTTTGCAAATTTTTTCACTCTTTTGAATTGTGGTTGAATGTTTGTAGGCATTTCAAATCTTCGACTATAAAGGACCAAGTTTTAATAGCGTATAGCAAAATTGCCTGTGAACATGCTTTGTACATATGAAAATAAAGACAGAGTGAGATACTCGCGTTTATCTAAAAATAGCGCCAGTTGCGAAAAGATGGTCTAGCTTTTGAGTTTCTCATATTAACCTCATCACTTATATTGCCGAAGTTGTTGATACAACTACCAGGATATGGAAATCTGTCAACTATAACCTGATATTTGCAAATTAAGTTAATTATATTACGCTCCATACGGACTGTGAATCACAGTGATCTATTAAAGCTTACGCAGTATATCCTATGGCCATCTGACAGGGAAGCAACACTTTTTAAGAGATGATGTAGTTCTTTCTATGATGATGAAAAGGAGAGAATTTCTCAATAATTAGTACATTCACAGATGAGCAATTTTTAATTAAGATATCATTTATTGAGCATATACAATAAATTATTTATGCCGATGTGTGCGATTTCAGAGATTGCTGCACTGTTTAAATGTTACCATAATGGATGTTAACAAACACAACAATAAAAATATGTATACAATTAGACAAACACTGATTGTGCGGGTGAAGATAACGGTTCTTTAATTCAAGTTTGCAAGTTTGGAGTAAACACCAATCCCATTGTATTTAACCAGAAATCGAACAACATAGCAAAACTACAGCCCGTCGCACGCAAGGACGCGCTTCGATATTCCATGATTATCATCAGATTATGACGGCAAATTGAGTAGAGAGGATCAAACCTCAATGAATATATACGGAAAACAAAATTAGATATGCGACTCTCACCTCTAGTAGTCTCGCATACATTGTACTTGACTGAAAATATCGGCTGCACAATTTTCATGTGGTCCCGACATTTATAGTCAAGTATAATATATACGAGACTACTGGATGTGAGAGCCACGTATTTATTTTTTCTTTACATATATATGTATTGCGGTTTGATCTTCGCTAGTCAGTTTGCCGTCATACTCTTATGATGATCAAGAAAAGGTCATCATCATCATCATTATGTCCAGCCATACAACAATCAAGTGACTAATGTTTCACTGACATATAACCATAAGAAGTGAAAAAAGTATATGTGAATTAAGACAAATTATTGGTGCGATTTTTGAGAGAGAGAGAGAGAGAGAGAGGCAGAGAGAAAGAAGGAATACCTTGCTACTATGAGTAAATTTATCAGGATAATTCACAGAAATGAGGCAAACTGAACCTCGCCACAACACCATTATGGCCAAGTTAGCATTTGGGCAAGGCGACATCAGCAATACAGCTTCCTTGCGGATTTCACTGTATCACGTCACAAACAAACCAAACCTCGCAGCCAACTTTGCCCTACTAAGAAAAGAAAGTTACGAAAACGATTCTACTAGACATCTGCAACCAGATCGCCACTGAGCTCGATTTGATGCCATATCGCTAAGGGTTTCTAATCAGTACGTGTGACCGACGGTAATTTTGCTATGTTGATCGTCGAACGATTAAATAAAATTCAATTGTTGTTAACTTGAAGCTCGCAAACTTGATTTAATGAATTGTTACCAGTATTCGCGAAATCAATGATTGTTTGATAATAACAGATTTAAATCAAGTTAGCGAGCCTAAAATAACCACTAATTCCATTATATAAATGTACTTTTCAGCAAAAACTAAGCATCGTATAATGCAGAAAAGACAATTCACTCAGTAGACCGGATTTTTCTTGTTGGAACTCTGTCCAGAATTTTCTGCGGACAAGTCTCTAACCTGGGCATGTCTGTTTCGGAATCAGTTTCTCTAATCACTAAGCCACGTGGCTACTCAATTAGCACAAAATTGAGTTGTATATTAGCTGACGCTTTTTCTTGGCTTTTTCTTCAAGTGGAGCATCGTGCCAGATTTCTCAACCTAAAGTTCCAACTGACTGACTAAAGAAATATATTAGTAAATAACTGAAAAATTGAGAATTGCTACCAATTCTGAACAACTTTTACTTCGGCAAATACATATATTCTGGCATTGATCGACATCAGTCATCAAATTTCGCATTAATCGTGGCATCATTCAATTAAATATATAATAGTTAAATACTATTTGTTGCGGAGAGCTAATACATGTACGATTGTACATTCGGGTTTGCGTACCTAGTGACGAGTAAAAGCAACAGTTTCAAACACATTTCTGCCGAAATTTGAGGAAATAGCAATTAAACTACGCGCTATGCCACGCTGCAGGCTTTCTAAACACGCAAAGACAATTTAGATTGCAGAAAGTCTTTTGTTCCTGTATGCATGCACGTATGCGTTAATGCGTTTGTGCATGCATTTGATGCTTAAAATAATTCGTTCACGCATGCACGTATGTATGAAATTTTTATGTGCGTTTATTTTATGTGTGGGCGTGTTTGTATGCATTCATGTATGCATACCTGTATAAAAAGTGTGCTCTTGTAGAATCTAAATAAATTGGTCTCAAAAGTGGAAATTCAACGCGACATGAACCAGGATAACATTTACTACGCAGAGCGCAGGGCCATCCATATGTGGAATTTTATGTCAAATAAAAGGTATTAATTCGGCATTTTATGTCTGTGGAGATTCTCGAAAACAGGCACGACAACCCTACTATCACGACTCATAATAATACTCGAAGATCCATTTCAAGCCAACACATACAAATATAAATAATATGGCCAGAGGAAATAACGCGCTTGCTTCATTTGTTTCGTTTGTTAAACTTGTGAAACAAAATGCAACTGATGAAGGCCTGAGAACAGAGCTCTATTGGGCAATCGGAATGAGGGCATACGCAAAACGTGACCGAGCCAACGAAGTTGATGGAGCCTAATTTGCTTTTCTAAAGACGAGCACTTATTTTCAGATCCAAAAATACGCCTACAGATGTCAACGTTAGTTATTCGTTGTTGGTAACCAACATGTGCTATACTTCTCAAGCAACGATGATCGAATGCCTGTAAGCGTCTCAGATCATCAACTCTAAGAGGCCAAGTTTCACTAGCATATAGTAAGACTGCGTGTACAGATGCATTGTAAACACGACCTTTAAGGCAAAGTGAAATATTCGCGTTTCTCCATAAATGACGAAAATTCGAGAAAGCTACTCTAGCTTTCGCGATCCGTATTCTCACCTCGTCGGACATATTGCCTACGTTATTGATAGAGCTCGCAAGATATGTAAACCTTTCGACTATGTCAAGATCTTCATTCTGCAGTCAGTGAGTGGTGAGTGATCCTGTAACAGTATGTTACATTTAGAGGGTGCGAATTTCATATCGAAAGACGGAACAACGTTTGCTAATCTATTTAAAGTGGTCTGGGCAGCATGCTGATTGTCGAATAATAGTACGATATCGTCCGCATTGTCAAGATCGACTAGTTTATCTCCCGGGAGAACTTCAACTCCAGCGTCCTGAATGTGTGGGAGAGTGTTGTTCATAATTTTGTAATCGATAAAGTTTGAGGAGAGGGAAAAATTAATCGCATCAAGTAGAAACCGAAGTTTAGTCTTACTTCCTCATACAAAAGTTATGCAAAAGTTAATACTCTACTCAATAATAATTGACCGCAAAAATAACCTTTTAACTGAGAAATGTGTGATCTTCGTTGATGAGCGGAACACTTAAACGAATAACTCTTTTGATCTTCTGCATCAGTTCCGAATTTCGAATGTATGCTTCCATTAATAATATGGAACGATTATCTAAAATCGCTGTCAGATGTAGATATGTCGAATACTATCGCAACGTACTACGCAAATCCGAAGACGAACTGGTACGGCAGGTGATGAACCCAGGTCAATGTGCAAACTGGCGCCGCCGCCGAGGTGGGCAACTGAAGACATGGCTTGCAACAATCAAATCGGACATGGAACTCCTAGGTTTACGCAATGTTTATGGTCCGCGTCACTGGGAGCGTCATTGGCCCTCTTTATGTGCCGAAATGGCTGCCAACCGCCCGGCATGGAAAGGCTTAATCCGGGATATCAATGGAGCCGGCTTATCCTCTAAAAGGAGTCAGCCGCAGTAAAGTAAAAGTAAAGTTACAAACATCGCAAATTTGCAGGTCAGTAACTGATAACGATCTAATTCAAAGATTTTCATGAAATAATTTGTAGCGCGATGACTGGTCGTCTACATGCTTTTTGGTTTGAGGAGAACGTAACCGTTGATCGTCATTCTCGCGGTTAAAAAAGGCTATCGTAGTTCGTGTGACGTCGATTGTACAATGAATTTGACTCCAAGCGTGTCTAGGTTGTTCGTAACAATAATGTTACCCTTAAACGAACATTGGTTGCGTGGGTGGTGATAACAATTATTATAATCAAGGTTGCGGTCTTGATATAAACACCTGACCCATTAATTACTTACATATGTCAGTATAAACTAAGAATTGTATAGTGTAGAAAGGCAATTCATCCAGTAGACCGGTTTCGTCCTTATTGGGAACTCATCAAGTACTGGCCAGAATTTGCCGCGGACAGGATACGAACCTGGGCACGTCTGGTTAGTTGGAACTTTGGGTCTAAATGGATGCCATATGAGCTCCACCTAAAGGAAAAATTGACTAACCAAGTTACATTAGTTAGTATATAACTGAAAATTGTGTGTAGTGTAGTGTGCGGCAGGATAGCTCAGTGGTTAGAGCACCAGATTCCGAAGCAGACGTGCCCAGGTTCGTATCCTGTCCGCGGCAAATTCTGGCCAGTACTTGATGAGTTCCCAATAAGGACGAAACCGGTCTACTGGATGAATTGCCTTTTCTACACTATACAATTCTTAGTTTATACTGACATATGTAAGTAATTAATGGGTCAGGTGTTTATATCAAGACCGCAACCTTGATTATAATAATAATGTTACCCAACGACAAAAACTTTCATGGGAATAACATATCAGAAAGGAATTGACCTTACTCCGTCCAGAATGAGATGACGTAGATAAAAGTTAGCAATAAGTCAACTACTTAAGCAACGATATGTTTCTCATCGTCCTAATGAGGCCATTTCTCTATACACGAAGTGCGCATTTGACTTTGTGAGTCTCAGCATAATGCTAAATATTCTTACTTTACTTTTACTTAACTTTACTGCGGCTGACTCCTTTTGGAGGATAAGCCGGCTCCATTGATTTCATGGAGTTTCTTGAGAATTTGGTACAAGTGGTGTCCCCTCACCACTCGGCTTTTTGATCAACGATGCACCTCTAGCCTTTGCACATCCAAGCGCAGTCTGCAAGGCAGCAGTAAGTTGCATGGTTTCCGGTGGCTGTTGAGAGCTCATTCGCCATTCGGAAGTACGGGGTACTGTCCAGGAGTCCATGTAATCCTGTGGCTGTTGAACCCTTTTGTGGCGGGGAACACACGCCGAGTCATGGTGCCGTCGTCGGGCTCATGTGGTATTTTATAGGAGATCCGATTGCCGGTCGGAAATCCACCACGCCCTGGTGACACCACCGCCATAGCCCCGTTAGCCCATGTACGATCGGCCATCGAGACATGGTTGACACCGTCGTACCACGTTGAGGAGGGGAAGACGATACGCACCTAAACCTGTAGACATTGTACGAGCGCTTTGCACCAACTTTTGAGAGCGCAGCAGTATCTACTACAAAATCGGCGCACATTTTAGCCTTCAGCAGTGACATACGACAAGAATATCCAGTACCATTAGTATAGCTCAATTTTGCTATAGCAACCGAAATGAAATACTCATCCGTAAGTTCATAATTCTGGTGTCCAAGATCTCACAGGCGATGACTTAGGTGATCTTGACTACGCAGATGATTACTTCATATTGTTCGATAATCGAGATGCTGCACAGGCAAATAAATTCTCACTCATTAAATATAAGAAACTTGATTATGATTACTCACCATATGCCTAAAGTCTGTGGCTTCATGATAAGGAATTGAAAGCAGTTATCTTTGGAATGTGTGCGCAGTGCGAGCATAAAATGTTGAATCTCTGCGATTTACGTTCGCGGGTTGTCGCTTTGCATTACCCGTTTCGAATATATGTCTTCTTATTGGCTATGTGCGGATTCGTCCCTTTCTTCCGAAGGCGTCAACATCGTTCATACTAACCACTGGAAATGAGATAGATCTAATATCTGCTGACTGGCAACGACTGGGTACGATTTGCACTATCAGATTCGCAAAGATCCGATTGATCACAATTTCCAAGTACGCATCGAATTTGTCTTCTTATTGGCTTGGCACGGATTCGTCCCTTTCTTCCGAAGGCTTCAACATCGTTCATACTAACCATTGGAAATGCGGCAAGATATAATCTAAGGATCAACCAGCAATGTATATCTGATTTTCTTTTTTATATACATGCATTGTCGCTGATCCTAGTTGGTCAGTTTGTCGTCGAAATCTGATGGTAATCATGGAATATTATAAAATATCACTACTTCTGACTGATGGAGTTTCGCTTTGTTTTGTGCCTGGTTAGAAACATAAGGATTGATATTCAGCTCATTCTCGCACATTTAATTTAAAAATTAAGTAAAGTTAATGGTCTCGTTTTGGCGCAGATATTTCTTTCCAATTAAACCAGAATTTCCCACCCATTAATCATTATTCTTTCTTCTTTAACGAGGTCATTATTGTTGCTGTTATTGTTACCATTATTTTCTCATGTATGCACAGTAGTCAAACAACAGTATTCAAATTCTGGTGAATTACTTTTGGTTGTAAAGCTGATGGCGATTATATATATATATATATATATATATATATATTATATATAATATATATTACGCATACGTGTGTATGCATGTATATTTCAATTAATGTGTGTACTATTTTTGCATGTATGCATGCTTGAAGAAAGATAGGTAGAGATCCGGATTTCGAGTAAATCCATTTTAAATAAATGTACACACTAGTGAAGAAGAACAAGAAGTCATAGACCTTTTTTGGTTAGAAGCGGAAGTTTGCAGCTCCACAGCCAATATATTTGGCATTTCTGAACATAGCATAACGCACAATTACCATTATAAGATATAAATCAGCAATTCTTTTGAAATACCAGAAAACGACATTGAGTGTTCTACAAAAATTATAACAAATTTTAACATAAAAATACTTTACGCACTCTTCATTGCTTTCCTTATCATTTTGTCTGTCTTCGTGCTGTTTACCTTAGAAAACTCTTAAAGCAAAAAACATATACTTCAATCAAGCAGGCTAATGTGGAGGAAACATCAATTTTACAGTTTAACCAATTGTAAAACACCGTAAAACTACTGAAAAATTGCACAACCATGTTATGTAAAAAAGCTACTAATCTTTTAGACGGTTCTTCACAAACTAGTCATCAAATTCCATTCCAGTCAGCACGACAGCTAGCAAAATCTAGGAGGAAAACAGAGAATGGGGCTACTCCGAGAAACCATATGAGAAGATCAATAATGCAATAAACAAACTAGCAAAAGAAGCTTAATGTTTTCGGCCACACAGTCGTATACACAGTAGAATTTTTACACAAGACACACTTGTTTCAAATTCAAGAAATGCGTAAGATTGCAGCGTATGCTGAATTGAAATGCGGAAAGAAAACGCACACTCTTTAACGATTCGTATAGCACCTGTGCTCACCGCTGTTTATCGATCCGACTTAAAATTAGTTTGTAGCGCGTACTGACCTAATAACACACAGCGGCCCAGAATATCAACTAAAAAACTATCCTCTGAAAGACCAAAAATGTAACAGCGCCTGGAGCGTTAGGCCATGTCATACAGGCAACCAACAATAAAGTTACCAAACTAAGCAGTGTAATTAAACTATCAGTTTAGAAAATTAATATACGATCAATAAGAGGGATAACCCTCTATATGACAGTCATGACTGCATATTTTCTGAATAAATTAAAAGAAGGTTAATCTGAATATGACCAGAATGATATTTTAAAGTCAGGATGAGCAAAAGGTGTAATCTTATTTCACTAGGTACGCTAAAACTTATATATAAATGAATATATGCCAGTCGTCTGAGACCAAGACCGTAAAACTATCAAATACAATGTAAGCCAAAAAATAATCGATTTAAATTAATTTAGGCAAGAAGTTAAGGAGCATGAAGCAAAACAAACAAAAGGTATCTCGAATATTTACTGACGATTAACAGCTATTCGGAGAATTCCTGAATGCTTATTATGGCTCCTAGTGATTGCCAAATTCTAGAAAAGTAAGCTTACTTAAATAGATATTAACCTGTATGATCACGATGCGGCTAAACTAGAACCAGAACAACAAAAATCTATGTTATGCATTTGAAGAGTGTTGCACAACAAAACAGAGAAAGAACTAGCACCAAGCAAAAGTACGCTCACCCATTTCTGTCAGGTTGAAAAGAGGTGGCAATGGCTTTGAATCTGGCATGGTTGCATCAGGTGCTCGAAGTTGATCGAAAAAGTTGTGCGCGCACGCTTGAATCGACGTCATTCTATTCTGCGGCACATAGACCAACAGCTGGGCCACGAGACGTATTGCTTCTGTTGGGGTACTCGATCGAAACACCTGCTCCATTAATAACAACCAATCGAAATAATTTTTTTTTGTGAACGAGCATAACCGAAAAGATAATATTTTCAAGTACAATTATTGCCAACTTGTACGGATAGATGTTTTCTCACCAGGACCCCTTTAGTCCGATTAACTAAAGCCTTTTCTACACTATATAATTTTTAGTTTATACTGACATATGTAAGTAATTAATGGGTCAGGTGCTTATATCAAGACCGCAACCTTGATTATAATAATTGTTATCACCACCGGCGCAACCAATGTTCGTTTAATTATATAAATGTTCATTTCAATACCACTTCCCCATGTAGTGTGGGGTCTGTTCAGTAATGACAGATTGGGGATGGTTAGTTGGAATTTTGGGTCTAAATGGATGCCATAAGTGCTCCACCTAAAGGAAAAATAGACTAGCCAGGTTACATTAGTTAGTATATAACTGAAAATTGTGTGCAGTGTGGTGTGCGGCAGGATGGCTCAGTGGTTAGAGCACCAGATTCCGAAGCAGACGTGCCCAGGTTCGAGTCCTGTCCGCGGCAAATTCTGGCCAGTACATGATGAGTTCCCAATAAGGACGAAACCGGTCTACTGGATGAATTGCCTTTTCTACACTACACAATTCTTAGTTTATACTGACATATGTAAGTAATTAATGGGTCAGGTGTTTATATCAAGACCGCAACCTTGATTATAATAGCATTAAATATAGTCATTTTGCTTTACTCAGGAATTTCAGGAGATGAGTTAGAAATGCATGCAAGCAGTCCAACACCAATGGTACTCATACGTTAGTCAACATAACTGCGACGTCCAAACCTACCATTTCATCCCAATCTTTTGAATAACATTTTAACTCGTCGATGAAATCGTAAGTACTGATTAAAGTATGCGGGAGAAATATGAATTTTTTCCAATTATACTTCAAACAACTTTCGGTAATTAGCAAGTTGAAGAGTGTCGATAATTCACAATGTTTCTAATAAAATTCACCGTGATATGGCTGTTCACTAGACCATAAACCCTAGGCGTGTCTGAAGCGCTGTATAAAGGAGTCCCAAAACGCCAGGTCTAGCTCATTGTTGACAATTATTTTATTGAATAAAAATGACAGTGCTCCTTGCGGTCTATCGATCGGATTTTATGCAAATTTGTTGTAAACTGTCTCATCATTAAGTTGACTATTTATTTTTTCATTATTTATCAACTGATTCGTCAATATTAAGGCAGATAAATGCAGTGGCGCTTTTTGCTCAAAATTCAGACTTGACGTTTTTACCTATGTTGCCTTACCTCGTGTTAACCTACACCAAAAGCATTTGTTCTCACATGACCACCGCCTTAGTTACAACATTGTTATAACAATGAGCAACTTTAAACAAATTTTCAAGCACATGGTGGAACAATTGTAGTTGGTTAAGATTAAAATACACATATGAAAATTAATGAACTTTCTTTTTTGTTTAAACAATTTAGCATATTAAAGTTTTCTCGATGTACCTCAAGCACTGGTAATTTATTATTATATCCTACTTTCATGTTGATTAATTCTTAATCCTTGCATTGTGCGTTAGTGACCCCATAGACGTAAAATCCTGTGTGTTTTATCGTAAGATTATCATCATCATCATCATCATCATAATGTCCAGCCACACAAAAGTCAAGTGACTAATGTTTCACTGCCATATACTTGTCATGGTTATATGTGGACTGTAAAAGACCACTAGGTCGCCCATTCCTAGTGATGGTTTGTATTCGGAGGTTTCCTTCTCCTAGATAGTCTGCCAACCAAGGCTGATGAGCACTATCCGCCCAGATGCCAGTGGCCAGAGTTTCCTTCAGCAGCCGAAATTTGCCCTTCACGTCTGGAACGCTTGCTCTCATTCCGTCACTACACATTTAACAAAAAGTTACAGTGCAGTTAGACCAAACTCGAGGCTTCACATGAAACGGGATGATGGCTGTCCCTTTATGGCCCGGCAAGGTTCATGCTACCAATCCCGGGTCGACTAGCTTGAGCCCGCCGGTCGTCAAGCTGGAATTTCTATGGCTACGGGCCTCGTAAGATTAGCTGCGATCTTATTCTAGTTTTATATTTTACCAGTTTTTATTTCCATTCTACACATTTACTACTACAGTTAACATAATGATAAAGCATAGTTCATGCCTAAGAGATTTAACAGCAACAATCAACTGAACCTGAATATCGATACCAAAAACATTTGAGATTTTATTAAATTTTAAACAATTTAATAAAGTCAATTTGTTTAATTTGCCTCACTGATTACAGCTTCTCCTTCCTGTAGTTGTTTCGCCCACATTTGACTACGTTGGTATTCATCTAGAGGTTAACAACTGCAGCTTTTCTATTCTGTGCATGCAAACTTATTAGTTATAAAGAAATAGAATTTTACGGTAATGACTTTGCTTTCAACACACAATTTTCCTTTGAGCAATTAATTCTTATTTTGGTGCAAATTAAAGTGCGGTGTTCTTCACGGGTTTGGGAACTATTTTACATAGCAAGTTGAATTTGAAGTTGCATTGTTAAAGATTTTATGTAGAGTTGATTTAACTATTACTTTAGTACGCACACGTCTATAAGATTGCACCGTCCAAATTTCTCACATTTCTTGGTCAAATATACGGTGCATTTTAGGCATATTGCCGGCTCCTAATGATGAACACTCATAGTTTCATTTTAGTCAACTCCTTGCTAGGTGCGCAGTATCTTATACATAGCTGAATTAAGAAGTTTTCAATGTAACCACAATCATGATGCAAAAATAAACTAATTTATTGGCGAGCACCGTTTCAAATTGGTCGCAGCTTGAAGAACGAAATATCTTAACATCCTTCTATCAAGTACAACAAGCTTGAAATATAAAACATTAAATTTTGCAAATTGAAATCCAAGCCGTAACCACGTTATTCTACCAAACAATAATAACAATCTACAAAGTAAAAAGGAAAAAAATTATCAAGTTAAATCTAGACTCCCTTCATAGCTGGAATTAATTAAACAGTGCAAGGCTACATTTTGTGAATTGAAACAATGCTTACCTTCTCCCATGCGTGCTGTTTAATCTTTGGAAACTTGAAGTCTCCATAGTTAGGATTCATCTGTTGCGTTTCGTGCTGACTTGGTGTGCCCAATACCTTGATTATTTCAACTAATTGATCCACCCCACTGTCACCAGGAAAGATGGGCTGACCCAGGAGAAGCTCAGCCAAAACACACCCGGCCGACCACAAATCTTATGAGGTGCACAAAAAGACACACGAAGACGTATCTAACTCGAAAACAGCGAAGCAAACATTCAAAGCTAGAAAAAAAGTTGTCCTTAATTGCGTCAATTCTTTACACTAATACGAATGCTTGAAATAAGCACCGACTGCAAATTTCACTTTCCCAATCATGCAATAAATTTTTAAAAATCCATCAGTTAGTAAGCATAATATATTTATTGTAATGAGTAAGCCGACTGGCCTCAACAGCTATACGTTTTTAGTTGCAAAGAATTAAGTTTATATATATATATATATATATATATATATATATATATATAATATATATATATATATATCTTTTTAATACACACATATACACAGTAATGTGACCAAAACAATGATTTTGAACAAATAATTGTAAATTATTCAAATCAATGTTGCGATCTTGATGTAAAAATCAACCTCATTATATACATACATTTGTTAGTATAAATTAGGCATTGTACGATGCAGAAAAAGCAATTCATCCGGTAGACGGGGTTCGTACTATCCAGAATTTGCCGCTGACAGACCTCGGAGGTGGGCACGTCTGCTTCGTTATCTGTTGGTGTAACCACTAAGTCACCGTCATCATCATCATCATCATCATGTCCAGCCACACAAAAGTCAAAAGTGACTAATGTTTCATTGCCATATAGCCATAAGGAGTGAAAAAACGTACATAAGTGAATTTAGACAAATTATTAGTTAGATTTACGAGAGAGAGAAAGAGGGGGGTAGAGAGAGGAATACCTTGCTACTATGAGTAAATTTATCAGGATAACTCACAGAAATGAGGCAAACTAAATCTCTCCACACATCATTATGGCCAAGTAAGCATTCGGGCAAGGTGACATCAGCAATACAGCTGTGCCGCAATTTAAACATTATTTTCGGATATATACTAACTAATGTGTTCTTGTTAGCTTTTTTATTAGGTTCGAGCCCCGTTCATGACAAATTCGAAACAGTATGCGAAGAGTTACCAATAAGGGCAAAACTGGTCTACTTGATGAATTGCTTTTTCTACAGTATACAATGATTAGTTCATATTGGCAAATGTAGGTATATAATGGGATTGGTGTTTAACTCAAGATCGCAATCCTGAATTAAATAATTGCTACCAACGCCCGCGCAGCCAATGCACGTTTAAATAATCGTAAAAGTTTAAGAACACCAATATTCAGATATTTTATGAATTTACGTTGCGTGATTCTGGCCAAACAATATCTTGAAACCACAGCGTTTCTATCAACATTAATCTGCCAAAAATTATTTTTTTGTCATTCTTCAATAACTCGGCTTGATTTGCGAAAGCCATCATCAAAACGAAAGGAAATATTCCCATACGACGAGAAAAACAGTAAAACCAGGTTTATTTCTAACATTTGGACGACGCCTTTGTAAAGCATAATGGCTAATTAAACGAACATTGGTTGCGCGGGTGGTGATAAAAATTATTATAATCAAGGTTGCAGTCTTGGTTAGAGCACCAGATTCCGAAGCAGACGTGCCCAGGTTCGAGTCCTGTCCGCGGCAAATTCTGGCCAGTACATGATGAGTTCCCAATAAGGACGAAACCGGTCTACTGGATGAATTGCCTTTTCTACACTATACAATTCTTAGTTTATACTGACATATGTAAGTAATTAATGGGTCAGGTGTTTATATCAAGACCGCAACCTTGATTATAATAATTGTTATCACCACCCGCGCAACCAATGTTCGTTTAATTATATAAATGTTCATTTCAATACCACTTACCCATAAAGTGTGGTGTCTGTTCAGTAATGACAGATTGTGGATGGTTAGTTGGAACTTTGGGTCTAAATGGATGCCATATAAGCTCCACCTAAAGGAAAAATAGACTAACCAGGTTACATTAGTTAGTATATAACTGAAAATTGTGTGCAGTGTAGTGTGCGGCAGGATGGCTCAGTGGTTAGAGCACCAGGTTCCGAAGCAGACGTGCCCAGGTTCGAGTCCTGTCCGTGGCAAATTCTGGCCAGTACATGATGAGTTCCCAATAAGGACGAAACCGGTCTACTGGATGAATTGCCTTTTCTACACTATACATTTCTTAGTTTATACTGACATATGTAAGTAATTAATGGGTCAGGTGTTTATATCAAGACCGCAACCTTGATTATAATAATTGTTATCACCACCCGCGCAAACAATGTTCGTTTAATTATATAAATTTTCATTTCAACACTACTTCCCCATGTAGTGTGGTGTCTGTTCAGTAATGACAGATTGGGGATGGTTAGTTGGAACTTTAGGTCTAAAGGGATGCCATATGAGCTTTAGCCTATTGTACGAAGTAACTGGCTAGTTCGATTTGAAAAAGAGGCTAGGACAAATATAGCGAAGAAACGCTATATTCACGTGACTAATTGCCTTCCTTCTTAATGGCAAATAATCAGCGAGGACCGGCAATACACATCGAAGCATCTTGATATAGCGAGTGCTTCTAAACAACAGAATTTCACCTCTTAAACGCAAGCAAATAACAGCCATATTCGATTATGACGAGTATGATAAGAGTGAAATTGCAATCGTTTACAGTTCAACAACAGTTTAAACACATCCACAACATACATGACTTCGCAGCTGCAAACAATACAAGAAGCATGATCTGGCATATTGGCTATTTAATACCTTCATATGGAATGGGAAATGACTTTGATCACATGATACTTCATGAAAAGCCGCGTTTAGGCTCATTAATGAAATTTTTTTACTTGTTCTAACATAAAATCATTTCAACCTGTATATGAATCGTGTAAGTACAAGCAAAGAATTCAATATTTCATGCAGTAAGTTACCAGACAATGTGGTTTTGATACAATTTAATCACTTCGACAAAGGAAAACAATGTCGAGTCTACCGGGAAAATGTGCAATCTCTGAGATATATTCCTTAGAGCTTAGAATCAGGTAAAATGTTAAGTCTAAATAAAAAGAGAAGGCTAGTGTGTATAGATATAAATTTAATTTATTTTCGTTTTTGTTTTAATTTCTACTATATTTTTGCTATGAGCCACAAACACCGAGAGTTGAATGCTTGGAGTGACGGTATCCAAGTTCTTGTAAACACAAACGAGAGCGGTGATAAGCTCAATATGGAACCATTTAGCTTAAAATACGACTCCCCGAAGATGATGACATAAATAATATCACAAAAATTTGAATAGATTCGTAACGACAGCTAGAGATGATGACTTAAAAGAGCGTAAATTTTATATGTACACTTACGTGTGGCCCACAGGCATACTAAAAGTAGCGCTAAACAGCCAAAAGAAATTCATCCGTGAGCACAATTTAACCACTTACTCTAACATAGTCTGTTTAAGCTTCCCAATTATTAACAAGACAAAAACAGAAAAGAATGCACTGAATTCCAAGGCTATTGAAATAAATAATTTAGAATCTCATTTGCAGATAATAAAAGGTGCGTATTTAAACTTGAGAAGAATATACATATCACACATTAGATGTTAAAAAGAGAGACTTTAATTTGCATTAAGACTGTGGCAAATTTCAAGAAAGAAGGCCAATTCATTCACAGTTTACGCGAAAGAAAATATAATCCTACGGTACATTTCACAAGACATCCAGAACTAAATAAAGTCAAATGTTATTCAAATGTATGAACAACTCATCGAGAATTAACAGAACAAATAGGAATACAGACCTCAAATGGCAGGCCTCAGTATACGTCATTAGCCCCATCTGCTCCTCATCTTTGAACTAAAGTTCAACCATATCAGGTAAAATACAAAAATTAAAGAAGGCTACGGAATAGAATAATTTCCTAAGATAGAGTATTTTTGAATTAACAAAAACATCATGTAGGAAGGTTTATTTCAGTTGTCATAAAAAAAGTTAAAGTTTTGCCATTTTGCGAAATTAAATGCGTTTATTTTTATACGTCGTGTTACTTCACAGCCTTCCTTTGAAATTTTTGCACAATCACTACGATGCCAAAACAAACAGTGCAAACTAAAGAACAAATTTTAACAGTTAAATACTGTTTGTTGCGGACAACTAATATATATGCAAGTATGTATTAGGTGTTGCGAACCTAGTAACAAATTAGTTCAATTGTGACCAGAAGGATAAACCAAAGACAGTATGAACGGAAAGTATAATCTCATGCACATTCGTTTCGTGCTTACTGGCGACTCATCAGTAGGAGCCGGTATTACGCCCTTTAACCACTATATATTTTGGTAGAAGAATGTGGAATAATAGGACGATACAATCTCCTAGACGAATGTGTAAACCTGCAATAGTGAAGCTAACATCATATAAAATCTACGACAATGCGACTGAAACGCTAACTCACACTATATAATATATATACCGAGTCTGTAAAGGATACTTGCACTATGGCTATTGTGTCAGTAACCGATACCGAAAAAGTACATGGTACTAAAACTATATATATATATATATATATATATATATATATATATATATATATATATATATATATATATATAATTTTTGATATTGATTCATGAATTAATTAGGTCTCTCAAATGTCAATAAATACGAGTGTAGTTTGATTAGTAAGCTAGAAATGTTTTGTGTATTTTAGGTGAAATTTTCATTCTAGTTTAAAAAGTTTATTATGGCCGTAATAACCGACTAGGATACCTTGTGTGAACATACACAACTTTTCTATAATAAATTACATCAACACTTACACTATTATGCTATATAAGCCAATAAGATTTTGTAGTTAGCCTCTAAATACTTTATTAAAATCACTCATGTTTGTCTTTAATGCTCCATGCAAACTAATAGGCAGTCTTTCTAGCGAAATTGGATGAGCCGTAACGAAAGCGGAAGAAATGACCACATTTTATAGAAGACAGACAATATAAGCAAGTCGGCCATACGATGATGGAGCAATATCTGGAGGTTCAACAGGCGTACAATGTTAATAGCGCCAGGATAACCTACAATTAAGTCGTTCCATCATTTTGAAATAGTGTCGCTGCTGTTATGTTATTGTAGAAAGCTCATCTCAGTTTTGAAACATATGAATCCAGTCAGTGATTCATGGCAAGTTAACACCAGTTTCAGAACGCTGTTGCCTAGCGATTGCGGTGTCAAATTAAATTTCAGAAACCTAATTATCCAATCTTCCCTGAGATATTGTTTTATAGATTGAGTGTGTAAAACGAATAGTTGTCACATGCAATTGATAAATTATTATTCAGCCACTCTGGTCTAAATTAGTTATGATGAAAACAACGGCAATGAAAATGCACACACACACACACACATATGTGACACGCGAATATCTAATGAAAGGTCAGTTTGAGGTATATAAATATTATGACTAGAGGAAATAACGCGCTTGCTTCATTTGTTTCGTGAAATGCAACTGATGAAGGCCTACGGTATAAGCTAGGCCGAAATATTGTGCCAAAATAAAACTACTGGAACAATGAAAGCTGCGTTAGCCAAAACGCAGATCAGGTAGCTTTCAATTAATCCAGGTTCGCAACAAAGAAATTCCTTCAAGTTAATAACCCATTCTGCTTTATGTTGGTGAATGAAATCGAGGCGGCATCGACTAAAGCCCAACACAGGTTGATGGATAAGAAGTCATAACACCGTGACGGCCACCAAGAATGCTCTCGAGAATTTCGAACAAGTTTAACCCAGTGATATGTTCGCGACATGTAAATCTGAATTGCACAGTGATTTTTTGCCTAAAGATAAGAAATGATCGACGACTTTTTGTTGAAAGAGACTATCAGCGCAACCACAGTGGATGGTACTTGTGCACGCGGTTGGAGAGCCAAAAACCCATCCTCCATGAACTGATTTACGAACCTCAGCTGAAAGAAACACTCAACAACAACAACAACAACAACAACAACAACTACAACAACAACAACAAAAACAACAATAACAACGTCCACCAAGAATTGATTTGATGATGATTCTAGACAAATGTGAAGTTCTTCCACAAGCACAGTGATCGTTGATACTATAGGCCATGTTAATGGTAAATGGGTATCTCCGGAGAAGCTGGCAACTACAATGGCCACTCTAGAATGCCAAACAAAGGTGTAAGTCGCGAACTAGATCTAGCTGAACACCGCTGCCAGTGAGAATTCTCTGTCAGGGGGGTGGGGAGAGCGGCGTAGTAGTGAAACGAGACAAAGCTGATTATCTGGCCTTACCTTCAACATGTTAATGCATTCATTGAGCGCTATCTGTCTTGATAAATTGTCATCAACATATGTACATATATGTATTGTTAAATTTTTCTCTAATATCTTTTTTCCTATTAAGTTATAAATTTAATAGATCATTTAAATGGTCATAATTAATATCTTGCGAGCAAGGTAATTACTTTAGATCTTTGTATAGCAATCTCTTAACTTTTTAACCCAGTATGTGTATATTTTGTGTACATTTAATTGAACCGTTCTTCTTATTTGACATACCTTCTGTGAACATACATCGTTTAATGAGGAAAACTGTTTTAAAAAATTACAAGATTTAGCCAAATAAACCAACAAGATTTTGTAGGTAGCCTCCAAATTTTAATAAAAGAAACTCGAGTATTTTTTGACTGCTTCATTGAGACTTGAAGGCAGTCGTTCTAGACAAATCGGCTGAACTTTACCAACGGTTGAAAGACATTGTACAAGTCAGATTATAATGAAGTGTTTGTTATAGGATGCTGGAGTAATGGTTGCCGATTCAACAGGCTTTGATCGTTACAAGGCGCGGATTTCTAGATGTTTGTTCAAGCAATAAATGAAAAGTACTTGCGAAATTCGTAGGAAATTAGTCGCATCATCTTTTCTACATAGTTAAATAATTAAATGAAATTTTTACTTCAACGTTATATAAAGTGGAGAATTATTTCTGTGTGTGTATGCCTACATGTAGTTTTACGCTTCTTATTCGTTTTTGTATAATGTATACATTTAATCAAATGTAATCCCCTTTTTTTCTAAATTTTCCATATCAGTTATCAGATTGTATAGATGAGTTTAGACATGGCTAGAAAGAAAATCATCTGTTTCTAGCTGTGCTGAATAAATCTCCATTATAACAAACCTTTGCTTAAGTACACACAATATTTCTCATTTTATATTAATAAAACGTGTGAATACAAACTTATACCTGATTTAAGTGCTTAGTGATTTATCGCTTCGCATCTGTATTATGAGGAGGAAACCGACATCTTCCATTCTGAATACTAGCATTTAAGGCTTGAAATTATCAACAAAATCTGGAAAATTAAATTAATCTGATGGTTTTATTTTATTTTTAAGGAAAACTTGCGGAATTCGGATAGACAACACTTTTATTTTGAATTTTCCACACTTTAGATATTTTACAGGTGTTTTGATTATCGTTAGTCAATTCGCCGTCATACCATGTTGATGATCAGGGAAGATCGAAACAAGTCAGTACGTGTGACTTTGTTGGTTTTGTTGTGTTGTGCGATTGGCTAGAATTAGTTTTTATATAAAGCTCGCAAACATGATTTAAAGAATTTGCCTCACTACCCGCGAAATCAATGATTATTTAACTGTGTAACTTATAAATCTGTTGCTAAAGCTGCGAAAACAATATCTCCGTGTTTGCATAGAAATTGTGCGGCCGACATTTCCAGTACAATATGTGAAAGCCTACTATGGGTAAGAGTCGAATATCTGATTTTGCTCGCCTAATATTTTAATCGCAGTTTGATTCTCGTTAGTCGGTTTGCCGCCGTATTCTCTAGATGATCATGGACGGTCGAAACAAGTTAATCCGTGTGACTAAACGAACATTGGTTGCGCGGGCGGTGATAATAATTATTATAATCAAGGTTTCGATCTTGGTATAGGCACCTCACCCATTAATTACTTACATATGTCTGTATAAACAAAGAATTGTATAGTGTAGAAAAGGCTATTCATACAGTAGACAGGTTTCATCCTTATTATTGGGAACTCATCATGTACTGGCCAGAATTTGCTGCGGACAGGGCTCGCACCTGGGCATGTCTGTTTCGGAATCTGGTGCTCTAACCACTGGGCCACCCTGCCGCAGGGTGGCTCTACAACGGGTTTCTGTTCAAACGGAACTAACGTAGCTGCACTTGCGCTACCATCTGGACTGTTGGACCGAAAAAATAGTAACGCAGATCTCACAGAGTGAGCTCATTCACAATAAATATCACACGTAGAGTAACATGAAAAATACTTCATTTTAAATCAGAGATGTGGCTCTCCGAAAACTTTATCTTAATAGTCGTTATAGCAATCCACGCAAGCAATGAATTGCCTATCCGATCGATTTTCGGTACTTTCGAGTTATATTAAATGGAGTTAATTGGCAGTTTTGAACAAATTTAGGTCAAAGGTGTAGAACAAATTAACAGTGAGAAGTTCTCCGTAATATGATAAAATACACTTATATCTGCTATGCAGATTTTAAAAAGTAGGGCAGTTTAAGATCGACCTTCACAATTATCTACATAAAAAATATTTCGCACTTTATCGTAAGTACTAAAAACTAAGTTTCGTTATTTTACGACGAAAATTGCGAGTAAGCCTAAAAATTTCAAGCAAGCAAGTAGGCAATTAATCAATAAAATAGTGCAGTGTGATTTGCCGGTTGGCACACTTAAGAACATGCAGCAAAAAAGCACACAACGCCTAAAAACACCCAACAAGTTCATGAAGGAAGTAGAAAAAGGTTAGCGTACTATTCGAAACAGCACAGTTATTTTCTATAAAAAAGTATTAGAATGCATTTGGCATTTCAATAGAAGAATAGTAGGAGTTTCTTGAAGCCATTCAATGCAACGTGCACAAAATATCTAATATTTGGAGTCGATAATTGTTAGGCATTAATTATTGTTACAACCCTCAGTAAAGGCAGAACGAATGAAAGTCTGCTTATATTTGTTTTTTTCCATTCTTTATTTATACCGGTGGCAATTCTGCGACGTTTCAGTTTCTAATGACAGAGATGCAAGAATTCAGGCTAATAAAACCCCAAACTCACCTAGGAATTGTAATTGCGTACTAGGTGTTGCGAAACTAGTAACAAATTAGTTAAATTAGGACCAGAAGCATAAACCAAGTAGGAATCAATGGAAGGTTCAATCGTATTTGCACATGCGTTTCGTGCAAACTGTGGATTCATCAGTAAACGCCAGCAATACACACATTCCTTGACCAAATATATATTTGTTAAAGGGCGTTACACCGGCTCCTAATGATGAGTCGCCAGCAAGCACGAAATGTATGTGTACTTGCGAATATACCTTTCGTTCATGCAAACTTTGGGTTATCTTTCTGGTCCTGTCTGAACAAATTTGTCACTAGGTGAGCAACACCTAATACACAATTGAATATACATCAGTTCTCCGCATCACCTACGTAACTAAGAGCGATATGAATACACGGCAGTGAAGCACGAGTACATCATGTTGATTCAATGTTATTTATGATAGTCGACTGTTATTAAAACGATCTACATTGTTAATTTAGCTGAATTTGCTTTTTATGCTAGTCTACCACCAGCGTTAATAATATACTTTCAGAAATTATATCCAATCATCTCATTTTATTCCTTCCGCCAAGACAACCTCTAACCTCTCATCTGGAATTAAAGCCAATGTTCTCCGATCTCGAAAAACTATTTGTTCTGACTAAATAATGAGATACATTCAAGCTACAACTGTCCAACTAATACCAATGCACACTTTTGTGAAATAGATCCCCAGCAATTAAAATTAAGCGTATTCTGGTTGTAAGTCAGCTAACTCATTGACCCAGTTTTTCCACTTTTCTTTTCCAGAACCCAAGTTTTTCAGTATACCCGAGCTTCATTATTCAGACTGGTAAGTAGTTTTGAAACAAATTAGGCACTTGCTTCTTCCAGTCTGAAGAAATACTTCTCAATGACGAATTTACCATATTAATTATAAGCGAAATCGAGTGCAAAAAACTTGTTTTATAACGATATTCTTAGCAAAAATCAATGAAACCTAAGCATGTTAGATGCCGAAAACGATAATAGGAATCCGTTCTACTTTATTTGAACAAAAAAGGTATAATTCAAGGTTCCGTGCATGATTTGTAGATATTCGCACGGATATTCCCTTCAGCAATTCGAAAATGGGCACATTCCTGCCTAAATCTGATGTGCTTATATTGAAAATAGCGATAGATGCATTGAATATACATTTAAATAGAAGTGAAATAATTAAACGAACATTGGTTGCGCGGGTGGTGATAACAATTATTATAATCAAGGTTGCGGTCTTGATATAAACACCTGACCCATTAATTACTTACATATGCCAGTAATTAATGGGTCAGGTGTTTATATCAAGACCGCAACCTTGATTATAATAAGTGAAATAAATCAGATATACGTACCAAGTAAAGAATTCGATAATTACCGAAAAACTAGCCCTATTAAAGATAGCAAGATATCAGAGTATAAAACGAAATCTTTACTGTCGTAAAACTATCAAGAGTACTCATAGTTACGCATGAGCTGTGAAAGAATATTTGAACGCCCATTTTCGAACTGAAGTACATAATGAAGATTCAACTTTTCCATTTATTGAATGGTCTAATCTTTTGGCTTAAAAACACCATCTGCACGGTAAACTATTTTGTGAGGCACTAGTGGACAATTTACATAAGCAGCCAAAACTTACCCTGCCCGTCTGGTAGTCTTGATTTATTTTCATCGCTACTGATTTAGCACTAAGCATCAAACGTATCGTTGCCTAGCATGAGTGCCAGAAAAATTTTCCAGGTATAAACAACACATAGTAATCGGATAACTGAAATATGTGTATGCCATACATAGTTTTCGCATGGTTAAATCAACATATTAATCACAGTTCTATTATAAGTTGGCAGCACAGCGAATTATGTATCAAAATTTTGGTTGGTAAGCATAATAAATTTTTCTAAAGTATAAACAGATATACTGATGATTCCTCGTTGCATAATTAATAATGGTTAACAGTGTTGCGAGTTCAGATAGAAAATCAGGTTGCTCCTTCCAAGTGGAATACAAGATGGGCTTTCCAAATCCAACGTAAGACTGCGCTTAGTTGCGTTTGTGCTATTTTATCTTGTCAGAATAAACACTAAATTGCAGTGTATTGTCACTGACTTCGAAACAAATGTACCCGATTTGAGCCACGACTGCGGAAAATTATGGATATCGTTGCAATAAAAACGGGTGCAATTGTTCAGAACGCCTAAGGAACAACTTTACTTACGCTGGGCCACCAAAAATGCAGTTGATAGCATAGAAAATACTATTTGTAGCACTATCAATGGCAAACATACAAAAGACTCCACTTTTCCTCAAATAGTACTCGTTTTGTCAATGTAATTGCACTTGAAAATGCCGCTGTCGTAGATGATAAGGAGATAATCGAATTTGAGATTGAGAGTGACATTTTTCTAAAGAAATCTTGATGTTTTTATATTTAAGCTGGGCATTCCTTGAATTACTGAAAAAACGTCGTTAATTAGCATGCATCTGTCATTTTTGACTTTATATGACACACTGAAATTCGGCATATCCACGCATTATACTGATGGTTCTATTACACACATATATAACGTAGGCAAAGTCTAATATGTACATAGAAAATAGTGTCGAAAACATAAATAATCATTCGGGAGGAGATAAAATACATCTACCTTTCCTGAGCATTATTTATTCTGCATATAAAACACATAAGTTAGTATAAAACTGAAAATTATATGCAATGAGCGACTTCGATGGTGAAGAGGATAAGTTACATGACCGAACCAAATACGTCGAGTTCAAATTTCGGTCGCTGTAATACTAGCAACTACTGATGAGTTTTAAACAAGGACGAAATCAATTATGTTATCGAATTTCATTAGCTACAATATGTTATTTACAGGTTTTACCAACAATCTGTAAATATTTAAAATTTTAATGTCTATATTTCTTTATATATATATATATATATATATATATATATATATATATATATATATATATAACCTAGAATTCGTTTTTATCACATACTGCTGATAAAACCTAAAAAATAAATAATGACAAACCAATGATCAAATAGACGGATATTCTTTTAAAATATTTCCATGCTTAGGATGTAATAGTAAAAATAGTAACTAGCACATTTATGTAGTGAATAGAACATTGGTTGCGTGGTTGGTCATAACATTTACTTTAATCAAGGTTTCGAACTTGAAACAAACATCTGACCTATTATGTGCACACATTTCTCAGTATAAACTAAGTCATGTATAATGTAGAAAAGGCAATTCATCCAGTAGACCAGTTTCGTCCTTATCTGAAACTTATCACGTACTGTCCAGAATTCACCGCAGACATGCGCAAGTTCGAGCTCTGTCCGCGACAAATTCTAGACATTACGTGATGACTTTCAAATAAGAACAAAACCGGTCTACTGGATGAATTGCCTTATTAACACTATACACGAAATAGTTTATACTGATAAATGAAGGTGTTTATATCAAGATCGCAACTTTGATCAACGTAACTAGCTCATTTATAATGAGTAATAAAAGGAGAATGTCATGCCTTGTGCTATACGGGGTATACCAACCACCTGATTACTAGTTAAAATACGAAGGTATTAGTAAGCAATGATTAAAGTGAAATCGAGAATGCCAGCTATTTAAAAATATATGACTATACGGCCTTTTTCACGGTGAATTAAAGATGTTTTTAGTCTTGACAGAACAAGCTTTCAGGTTCGAGCTATCTATGCACCAACAAATAGTATTTATTACTTGAGTATTCACTCGGTGTTGAACAGAGTTCACCACAACACTTGGACCGACCTGCATGCATTTAAAATAGTAGTCGTTTTATTGAACTCAACAGAAAATAATACACAACTGAAATTGATATTGCTAAATGAATATCTGCATTTAATGATAAAAAAATTGAGCAATGAAGGTTTTCAATTTCGGAAATCTTACCAATGTTGCAAGTGTAGTTAACGGAACCAAATATTAACTCCGGAGCTCGATAATATCGTGAGCATATGTAGGACACATTTGGCTCATTCACCTGGATCATCTTTGCACTTCACAGCGCCAGATCGACACACGCGAAGAAATGAAAAAAAGTAAATAAAGTAAAACAATCTGTACACTGTCTGCACGATACAGTTAAACGTTATGTACCTGAAAGTAAAGCAAATCGGTGATCAGCTCCATCTAATAGAGCATCATTACGAAATTTCTTGAAAGACTGCCATATAACCATGAGGAAAATGAAGACATTTTTTTAGTGGAAAAAGTAAAAAAGAAGTAATAATAAAGACGAAATAATAATCTAGAAAAAAATTGTTAAAGGAGAGTGATTTGTGAGAGAGATGGTCTAGTTACTTTGAGTATATTGCCTTGATAATACACAGAAACGAGGCAAACCAGACATCAAACACAAAATCATCAGCAATATAGCTTCCTTACAGTTTTCACTGTTTTGAGTCCGAGACACGAGCAAACCTCGCAGCCAACTCTGTACACCTAAGAATAGAAAGTTGCGAATATGATTCTAATGGAAAGCTACAACAAGTTCACCGCCGAGCTCGACTCGATGTCAGATTGCGCAGACGTTCCAACCAAGAAGTAGTATGCGTACGTTGACCCATTCCCGACTGACGATGCTTATCAAACAAAGATGGTTCAATGCTTATAAGCGTCTAAAACCATAAACTTTAAAGGACCATGTCTCAATAGCATATGATAAGACCGTACGTGCAGATGCCTAATACACACGACCTCTAGGACAGAGTGAAATACTCGCGTTTCACCATAAACGGCGCAGGTTGGAGAAAGCTACTCTAACTTTCGCGATTCTCACCTCGTCAGACATATTGCCTGAGTTACTGATAGAGCTAACAGTGTGTGTAAACCTGACAACTATGTCCAGATCGACCCTATGCAGTCGTAGATTTGTAGTGAGTGGCGAGTGATCTTGAAGTGGTGTTTTACATTAAAATGGGGCGAAAGTCATACCGAAAGATGGAAAAACGACTGTTCATATAATCAATATGGCTTAGCAGAATTTTGGATGTTGAATAACAATACAATATAGGTCGCCGTTGAAAGCTTGGATACCTCCATTCTAAATGTATGGAAGAGTGCACCTACTACAAAGTTAAACAAAAATGTGGAAAGTGGACAGATATGATAAACAATGTCTATAGAAGTAAATTTGTGATTTAATTTGTTATAGACCTTAACGCGGCCTGAAGTGTCTGTGTAGAGAGCACGTATAATATTTACAAGTTTAGTGAGCATACCACTTTTAACAGAATGTCCAATATAAAATTGAGGTCCATTGAGTCGAATGCACTATTTACGTCTACAAAGAATGTTATACTGGGACGGCGATATACATTTCGCTGTTCAAGAACTTGCTGTAAGGAATCCGGCTAATTCTTCTCTAGTATCTGATTTATGCGATGTGTTCCGACAGTGTAAGCTAATCGAAGTAATAACGATAAATAGAACTGGGGTCAAGATTGTACCACGATGGTTATAATAAGAATTACGATTGACTTTGGAAGGGAGGAATGATGGTCGACTCACTCTAAGCAACTGGTACGGTCAGCTTATTCCACACAACACAAAAAAATTTAGTCAACGCTCCAGAAATTATGTATGTAGAAATTGGATGCAATCAAATTTCTCACGATTGTCTATCGGTACTACGGTCGGTTGACATTGCGAGCAGCGATTAGACTCATTAAATTCTGAGACATCGAGGACGACGAATGGAAGCCTACTTCTTCATGACTAGTCAATATTCATTTCTATCATACCTATAATTAGCGCATAGAGCCCTTTTCAGATCCTCGAATGGACCAGTGAAGTGTTTTAACTTATTGGCTCACATGGGCCCATGGTATTCTGGAGCCACCTTTGTTTGAAACTCGGATCTCATGAAAATCTAGTTGTATTGACCTAGAGCTTAACATAAAAGGGAAGAAACCTATGTCTCAAAGTTAGTGGGCTTCAATAGGGAGGGTGAGGTTCAAATATACAAACAACTAGATCTCAACCTCGGTCCCTATTTGTCGCCAGTTTCCCACAAATCTTAAAAGTGTATTCTTGTGCTGATATTTCCTGTTATTCACTTTTAAAGCAGATTCTACGAATTGAACATACACCAAGCTATGCAGCCTAATTTCAGTCAAATATGAATTAATGCTAAGGAGATAGCACAAAATAACCTGAAATACCTTGCCTTTGGGAAGATAATCTGTCGTAATTGCAACTTGCCTTGGGCTTTAGGTACACATGCCATCCACTCAATACAAAAAGTACAGGTTATTAATTTTAGTTAATGCCTCTATACTACCAAAATTTAATAAATTTAGTAAAATCAAACTAGAAATCACCTATTTTCTTCTAAATTAATTATTTGTAATTGAAAGAAGTAATTCTATTTTATTGTACCGAATGCAATATGGAAAGTTCAAGTATGTTATGATTCAGATAATTATGTAAACAATTAAGTAAATATAACCAACGAGCGGTCTTCAAGTCAGGCATCCTGTTAGACCCTTTTTATGGCACTATGAATTGGAAAACGAATGGCTAGAACTGCCAGACTGAACAGATTTGCAGACCAGTCAAATCAACAAATTTGCTTAAGATGATTGTCAGTTGATCGCCGGAATGCATTAATCAGGGGCATAATTAGTGGGCCTGCAATCTGGACCTGGCCATTCCTCGACATGAATTTAAAATCGCATATGGGTAAGAACCACAATTTTTTTTAAATTGAAGTAATACTAGATGGCCATTTGCAAATCCTCATCGCTGAGCAACCTAGGCAACCACGGCAAATCCGACAGATGGCCATAATCATAAAAGAAGATCAGGAAACTAGAGGCAAACACTATTAGTAGAGATAAAGGTAGGCTGTGCTGGAGCCCACTTTGCAGGAGATCTACCTAAACCTATATATATATATATATATATATATATATATATATATATATATATATATATATATATATATATATATATATATATATAAATATAAAACATTTCAAAAAGCATAATGATATCCAAACTGAGGCATTTATAAACAATGTTATTTCAGTAAAAATTACTTAAAACCAACAAATGTTTTCTAAATTTAGTAGTCGTGAAATTAGTTACATAATCCGAAATCATAAAGGCGTCATACTATACCTTCTAACGGGTGGTAATTTATAATTTGTCGACGAAGCAAACTTAACCTATCAGAATGTATATCTAGTATAAACATGACGTCTAAAATTTTCATTCGTTAAACAAATTGCTTTGGTTCGATTTAATTGCATGCTCTTGGGCTATTTATGGTTTGACTATCAAAAGCCATATATTTTGGCTAAATTTGGAATCCAGAATCTTAATTATATGACGTGTTCTGATATGGATGATGGACGATCAGAATGTGTCAGTAAGTGTGTATGACATGATGTGCGACTGGTTAAACAAAACTGGAATGCTGGCTATCTGCAATTTTAAAGTTGAATTCAAAATATTTTTTTACCACCCACGTAATACGCATTCTGCAATTCATTTTCCGAAGAATATGAAAATTTATATTTAAATTTCCATTAATTACGTCATCTGAAATTTTAGCTAGGCAAGCGAGACAAATACATGCCCAATAGGAGTATAAAACCAGCATGCATAAAACTCGCAATAAATGTTTAATGCTTTCACCCTAAGCCGAAGCCAAATCAGCTGTAAATAAACAATTTCAGTACTCTAATTAAATGGCCAAAGGCTGCATAATTATTCGGCAAACCATAGTCGGTTTTATTGCTTACGTTATTATGGGTATTAGTAGCACCAAAAATAAATTATTATCAAAACTGTTGCGACTAAGGTTGCCTACGATGACAACTGCTGTCGCTAACGTCTTGGTAACAAAGCTTAAGTCACACTATCATGCATAATTTAATCACTCAGCTATTTTTGATGGTCCTTACATGGTTCGTTAAAAGACCTCGCCTAATCAGCTATAAGATCCACAGCTCCTCTAATATCCTAAGTGTCGAAAAAGGTATTGGCTAATATATGAAGGCATGTATATAACAATGAATGATAGTCAAATATTTTGTACAAATGTATACATAGAATAAAAATTTGTCAGATATGCTTATTAAAATTTCGTCTTCAATTTTAGTTTAAAAATGTTAGATGATAGTCAGTTTGCCGTTGTACTCTGATGATGATGATCATGGAAGGTCGAAACGCGTCAGTGCGTTGCGACTGACGGTAGTTTTGTTAGGTTATTCGACGACTGGTTAAATACAATGGGATTGGTGTTTACTTCAAGCTTGCAAACTTGATTTAAAGAATTGTTACCATCACACGCGCAAACAATTATTGTTTAATGTTAGATGATAGTATTTTAAATAAAAGCAGAATTGTAAAACACCAAGAGGGTTCTCGTATAGATCTTTGAGAAAAGCCACAGCTAATAAATATTTGAAAATCCAAAGCATGAACAGTCATCTCAAATGGGCAAATGATTAATACAACAAGATTCCATGCTACTGCTCGCGAATGGTGATCCATATATCCAGCACACTGGACAACAACAGAGCTATAAAACCGAAAAATTCAGGCCTCTCAACTGAAGACAGTTTGGAATGTCTTATGCGAATAATGGCAATAATTAAGACATGTTGCTACCATGACAACCTCGCTTTTCAATTGCCATATGAATATATCAAGCAATTATTAAAATAGTAACTATAAATATTCAATAAAATCGCTACACTATTTCATAAAGTTATAACATGACATAACAGTGGTTTCTTCACAATTTTGAAAATAAGATTAAAAACGTATACAAAAGCAATTTACAAACGCAGCGTGAACAAAGGTTGTGCCTTAAAATCGAGAAGGAAGGCTGATTCATTTGTACTTGACGCGTTACTAAGACCCTTGTTGATAGTCTTCGAATTCAATAATCAGCTTCTGTAAAATAAATTATGGTGCTACAGCCGATTCTTTTTATCACTGCCATCATCTGTCGGCTAAAAAAAACAGGCTCAAGGTTAAGTAGGCGGCTCGGTATCTCCGTAAGCGGGCAGAATAATTATCATAGTTAAGTATATAGGGGAGGCCTTACTGTATTGGTCCGTCTAAAATCTTCCGGTGCGAAAATCTTTCTATTTAGGCCATATGCTACAGACCATGCAAGTGCCTGCTAAGCAGACGATTAATCTCTTGTTGGTGTATGTATGATTGATGGACTACAATATCCGTACTGTATCAATTCACATATACATAAATGCCAAATTTCATTCATAAATACATACATGCACAAACGCACGCATAAATAAATGCACAAATACATTAAAAAAACATACATACATACACATATAAATGCATGCATGCATAAATATGTACATAAATACATACACGCGTACATACATACATATGTAAATACATACATACATATACGCATGCTTACATACATACACACGTGCATACATAAATGAATATATAGATAAAAACATACATACACACATAAAAATAAACATAAAACATGCATGAATAAATAAATATATACATACATACATGCCTACATACATACAAGCATACATACAAACATGTATATATCCATACATAAATACATCCATACATCAATACACACATGCATACATACCTACATACCTACATACCAACATACATACATACATACATTCATACATATTTACAAACCTATACATGTATAAAAATCTAGATTTACCATACGGTGTGTTACAGAATAGCCTATGCTAACCAAGGGTAAATATTGAGGACTCTAGTTCTGTTTGCAACTAAACTCTCAGATTTTCGTCTCAGGACATGTTTTTCGTTTAGTACGGGTAAGGTGGGGTGTGATCAAGTAAATGATATCGCAATAATGCCAAATCACAGGATTTCTGGTCTAAAACTTCTGCGGTTCCCGTAATCGACCGTAATTTCCTCGGAAACGTCGCCAGTAGGATTCCTAAATAGCCTTGTCAAGCAGTACCAAACCCAGCCAAATCGTTATAACATAAAAAGCTTCGATGATAAATGTAAATCAAGGAACATCCAAATATAACTGGTTGGCTCGTAAATGTTACACTTAATTATTATCTTCTGAAGCTCAGTTGGTAATGACCCAAACCAAATCGATTCATGAAGCTGCACAATCGTTGACTGCTATAGCCAGTTATCTACTAAGAAAAAATGAGGAATGACGGTAAACTTGACTAGAAGAACTTGGACGTTGTGTGTATTAATATAGACGGACAATTCCAAAGTGATCTATATAATTTCCCAAAGGCAGTTGGAAATCTCGGCAAAAGCCAATCCGTTTAACGTCACCAGAAATCAAATTTAGACAAATTATTTAACGATAAACATTCGAGTTCCGTTCCTCATGATCTAAGGCTCTTTATAAATATCGGCCATAATGACCGTTTTAAAGGCAGCGAGCTTTAGACCTATCGGATGGGCAATTCATAAGCGCAATTAATGACTCCCTGGAGCTCGCGATCACTTTCTGTTAGCAGGACAGTATCTTAAGTAAGCTGACCACAACCACCGACCCCGAATCTGGAATTTGACGCTAACCATAGCAATGACTTCAACGATAACCTAATATAACACCAGGGGAGCAAGGATACCCATTTAACAAACGCGGGAGCCAATCACAAAGGGTTCCGAAAAACCCACAGTAGCGAAAATACACACGGATGAGACATTTCACTAGGTCGGGGCGATTTCAGGTTTATCTAGAAGTTTTTTTCACTTATTCTGTACACAGAACACAGTATATAAGGTAAGAGTTTTTACTGCACGCTGAAAGATGCAGTATGAAATCAATTTTGACTTCATTCATCAGGATGTATGTGGGAAATAAAAGTAGACGAATTGGCTTATAGCTAATGAGAATGGATTATTTGTATTCAGATTCATTCTACTCTTAAAGAACCTGATACTAAAAGTGATGAGAACTATCTAACCAATATAGAAGGTTCTTTTAAAACTCCAGAAAGAGCCTTCTCTTCTCCTCAGGTTAATAAAAAAATCACGATATGCGGGCCAGAAGATGCAATTCAGATGCCAGAAGCTTTTGGAGACGCCTCCGATAATTGTACTAAAAGTGTCGGGCAATAACTCATGAAATCACCCTTGACTTTTAAAACAGTGCAACCCCAACATAGTCTTTGAAATACAATAAAAGGAGTTTAGCTAATGGTCAAAGCAAGTAAACTTTTTCTAATTACTAATACTCTTGGTCAAAAAACGCTATAAATAAATCTGTAATGTGACATTGCGTTGATTTTACCTTTATTCAATAAAAACCAAAATGCATGTAAAATAAGGAATCACACCAACTTCTATCTCGTTTGAGAATTATTCGACTGACTGCCTTCTCCCTGTTGATGAGTATTTAAGCAAATTCCATCGTACAGACGGGAAAGACGTTAATTGACTTATCTCTCCACACGTTGAGTAAGCTATATTACCATAATTCTGTCTCGCTAGTTGATTAATCCAATTCGCCACTGCCTCATGGTTGTTAAGAAACGATGCCAAATAATTAATGCATGAATTAATAGAAGGATACTAAGAAATTAATGTGCATTCTGCGTGCGAACATATATATTTCATGCACGGATCCATTCTTATAATCTACAAAAATTTGCGTAAAATATTTCACTATTCTTAAATCTTTCTAATAAAGTACAAGATACTTCACGAATTAGCAATGGATGGCAAATTAAGCGTGTTTTAAATAATAGAATATCCTCACAATCCGTAATTAACTAATTGCTTCTTATTCATAGTTATTGTTAAATATCCAATTATACACAATAAATATTATTTAATATTATAAAATATCATTAAATCAGTAAAATTAGCTAACATTTAAGGAAAAATATTTTGACCAATATACATAAATATTTTAGATTCCATCGTCATCATCATCATCATCATCATCATCATCATCATCATCATCATCATCATCATCATGTACAGCCATACAAAGCCAACAGTAACCAACGTTCCATTTAAATATAAACATAAGAAAGAAGAAAAACAAGAAATATTTTTATTAAATAACTAAAAAAATAAGAATTTATGCACACAAATTATTAGTGAAATTGATGAGAAAGCACCTAGTTGCTACGGGTATACTTATCTAGATCAAACACAGAAGTGCTGCAAAAAACCTCTATAGAACACCACTATTAGCAATACAGCTTCTTTGCGAATTTCAGTGTATCACGTCATAAGCAATGCAAAAACTTGACGCTAATTTTTCTCTAATAAGAAAAGAAATTTAAAAAGATGATTCTACTAGAAATCTGCAACAAGATGGCCACTGAGCTTGACTCGATGCCATATCACGCAGGGTTTCCAACCAAGAATTATGATGTGCACGTGGATCCCATTCTGACAGGTGAGTAGGCCCCTTAATACCCAATTTTGATGTATTTCACTATGATTCTGCTATGTCAAAATCTGTCCACTTTTTTTTCTTACGCTAATCTGGCGCTGTCTGAGAGAATAGTGCTCTACTGGGCAATCAAATTGAGCACTTAAGCAAAACGTGACCGAAACAACGTATTTGATAGAGCCTTATTAGTTTTTCTAACGAGGATCACTTGTTAGTCGATCCAAAAATACGTCGACGAATATCAGCGTTGGTTATTCGTTGTTGCTAACACACATGCGCTGTACTTCTCAAACAACAATGGTCGAATACCTGTAAGCATCTAAAATCAAGAACCCTAAGGGACAAAGTCACACTAGCGTATAATAAAACTGCTAGATTTCGCGATTCTCATACTCACATCAAAAGACATATTGTCTGAGTTATTAACATGTAAGATATGTAAACCTGTCAACTATGCCCAGATCTACACTCTGCAGTCGCAGAGTTTGAGTGATTGGTGGGTGATCCTGTAAAACTATCTTACATTCAGAGGGTGCGAATGTTATACCCAAAGACGGAGCAACGTCAGATAATCTTTTCCAGGTGGCCTGAGCAGAAACTCAATTGTCGTATAATAGTACGATATTTTATGTATAGTCAAGACCGTATAATATAACGTCTGGAAGAACTTCAACACCTGAATCCTGAAAATGTAGAAGAGTGCTGTTCATAATAGAATCTATGATAAAATTAAAAAAAGAGAAAGCGGACAGCCTTGTTGAACACTGCTGGTAGTTAAGTTGTACGTTAATTCGTTGTAGACCTTATCGCGATCAGAAGTGCTTGCGTAAAGAGTGCGCGTAATATTTACAAATTTGGTGGACACACCAGTTTTTCGACAGAATATTGAACAGAACAATGCAATCCACAGGGTCAAATGCACCATTGAAAGCTAGAAACTCGACTATTGTAGGACGGCGACATACACGTCGCTGTTCAAAAACTTGCTCTAAGGTAAAATTATTATTTATACAACCTCATTCTGATCGGAATCCCACTTGTTCTTCTAGAGAAGATAATACAAGCAAATAACGCAGACACGATCGGAGTCACGCTTTTAACACGATGATTATCACACGAGTTACTATTGCCTTTTTTAGGATAGGGATGATGGTCGACTCATTCCAAGCAAGTGGTACGACCTTCTTATTCCATAAAATACGAAAAAGGGTAGTCAACGCTCCTGAAATAGTATCGCTATCATCTTTTAAAAAATCCGAAAGCAAATCATCAGAGCCTGCGCCTTTGCGACGCTTAAGAGATAGAGTTGCATCTCTTATTTCTAGCCTAAGTTGATTCTCTTGTTTGCGAATCTTTACTAAACTCTATACTGTAGGAGGGACTGTATCTTTTGTTAGTGAATTCCCTTGCGTAGAATACAGTTCACCTTAATCAATCATATGAGTGATTTACTAATTAATCTCCCTTTGTAACTTATCGTCGGGCCTTTGCGTATTTTATTATAAATCTCACTATTATTTAATTGATCATATATTATATAGTAATAATCAGACTTGTCCAATTATTAACCACTTTTTGGCATACTATCCTGATGGACATTAACCCAGTCCTTAAACATTTCAATTCATAAGTCAGTTTTTTTCTTTCCTCTCTGTACTCTTATACCAATGTAGCTGCTTCCAATTCAAATTTCATTCTAACCTTATCTGGGAGAAGCTGGGCAATCTTAAATAACATCGTAATCATCTCCTTTATAGGCATGTAGTCAAAGGGAATCCCAGAGTCTAAACCAATGTTTAGTAATTTATTCTGGTTATCCTTCAGATTAATTTTAGGCAAATTTACCACTCGTTCAGACACAGCCTCCGCAATCAAATTTAAAAAAATATCTGACAGCCTAATTATGCTTTAATGTTAATCGGGGGCTTATAAGTTCTCAAAATTTCTAGCTTCTTGTCAGGTATGCGCTTGACATTTTTGCATTTCTTCATTTCCAGCTGAATCAGTGAAATGTTCTATTGATCTAAATTCAATAATACGCAATTTAGACAGGTCTTAACTTGTTCTTTTCTCAAATTAATTCAAACTTACATTCTTCCCGTTATCGCGTCGACATTTTCGATTAATGCCATGAAATTTCATCATCACATTAATAGGTGTTGTAACCTGATAAGCCTGACGCGCTATTAAATCTTTTTTTTTTTTTTGGGTGTTTTTGGGGTGGGTTTGTGGGTTTTTGGGTTTGGTGTGGTGTTTGGTTTTTGTGGGGTTGTTTGTTGGGTTGGGGGTGTTGTTTTTTGTGGTTGTTGTTTGTTTTTTTTTTTTTTTTTTTTTTTTTTACTTTACTTTCTGCGGTGACTCCTTTTGGAGGATAAGCCGGCTCCAGTGCATTTCATGGAGTTTCTTGGGAATTTGGTACAAGTGGTGTCCTCTCCCACTCGGTGTGGTTGTGGGGGTGGTGTGTTGGTTTGTGGTGTGGGGTGTTGGTTTGTTTGTTGTGGTGTGTGGGGGGGTTTTATGAATGTTAGGAAACAAAACTATATCTGTAATGCAGGAATTAAGAGAAGCACGATAAGATCTTAGTGTGCTTTATATATACAAACTTTTACTTCTCGTGTACCAGATTATTCTCATAAGCTACAATGTGTTGCGCTCCCTTCTTAGAAGCTTCTATTAAACTACAAGGTAGTTCGCGAATTCAAAACGTATGACAATATTAAGCGCGTTATTTCAATAATAAAAGCCCCTAAACGATCTATAATTAACTAACTTATGAATAATTAATGATCAAATCAAAATTATATACAATAAATAATAGTTAATATTATTATATATCATTAAATCCAGTATAAATTGGTTAGCAATAAGCGAAGACTGTTGTAGACTCAGCTGTATAAACATTAACGAAAGAGTATCAATAAATTAAATAATATTCAAGACACTTTAAGTTTGAGGGTTAAAAAAAGTCAAAGCAACTCTTTCCAGCCTGGCCACTTTGGTAAAATGAGGATATTTCACTACGCCTTAAAGTGGTTTTATACCGTGCATTTGCACACGTAATTCTGTTATAAGCCAAGGAGACCTTTGACCATCAGAGTTGTCGATCTTAAATGCATAATCTATACAAAATGTCAAAAATGAAAAAGCATTAACGTTCGGAGAAATGCTTACGAGTGCGAAAACAAGTTCCTCGTTAGAACAGCGAATCAGGCTCTACAAACAGTGTTGGATCGGTAACATTTTACTTATATCTACAATTCTGTAACCCAGCAGGGCATTATTTTCCCAACTAGTTCAAAAGTGGTGTAACACGAAACGGAGGCATAAAATGATGTAACACACAATTAAATTGTTTATTATAAGACTGATTCGTTTTTCAACATGTAAATTACGTGCTCATAACTTTTTTTGGACTTAAGCGTTGCGTGATATGACATCAAAACCCACTCAGTTGCGATTCTTTTTCATATTTATTGTAAATTCGTTTTACATTTACTCTTCCTTTAATTTATTTACCATTTTCGTCTCGAGATGAAGTTGTGTAATGATGCGTTACCGCGAAAGCCGTGCATAAGCTGTACTGCCGACACAGCAAAGCTAATTAGTTTCCTTGACTTGGTGAATGTTTTACGAATAGATCTTCGTAACCTTGATTTTGTAAGTTAATTAGTTACGATTTGTGCCCTAGCCTAGATCCACCCAAACAATATCTGTATCAATTTTGAATGTACACCTTTAAGCTTGAAGGCAACTTTGCCACAAAGGGATTTGGGACTCCTTGATGGAATGAAATTATATAACACGGTTATGTGGTACATAATCATTAGTACAAAATACTAGAATTTTAAATTTTATCATCGTTGATGATGATAATTGTGGTGCTTATAAACATGAGCATAGGGATGAAAACAATTACAAAGATGATAATGACGACGATGATGGTGGTGGTGATGCATCTTGCATTTAATTTACGTGAACTACGTCAAGCAGTTAAGCAAATTCTCACAGCTTTGCAACAATACACGGGCAGACCTGATTCGATCGATATTCTGTAACATTAGGCAAGTGAACCCACAGTAGCATGTTAGATAAATTCAACTGATCACAGAAATAGGAGAAAAATTTGCACAGATGGTAATAATGGAAAGAAGTAATCGTCTAAAAACGAAGCTCATAGAACATTATGCATTATCGGCCTAATTTATTGAATTTATAAATTCACAATAGCATTCATGCTTTAAAATAAACTTTCGAAATGTAATATAATATATATATATATATATATATATATATATATATATATATATTTTTTTTATAGAGAGAGAGAGAGAGAGAGAGAGAGAGAGAGAGGTATGAACCGCGATCGGACTCCACAATTAGGCAACAAAAAAGACGGACTATTTTAACGAGTATCCAGAGTCTAATCACTGAAGCATTTGAGGAGCAACATAGGCTCCAGAGAATGTATTATAAATAAGATGGCAAAATATATAAAATGGAGTTCAAAATGAGAAAATCATAATCCACGGATAGTTAATCGGTCACCCTACAGCAACTTAGAAAGATAGATACAAACCTACACTAAGTTTGCCTTTTCCATCATTCAATAGATATAACTACATACAAATACACACTTTCAGATAAAACGCAATACTAAGTTACGACCATAAAATATCAATACACAAAGGGAATACAACAGAGCTGATACTTCTGTACTTCGGCCCAACCAACACAGTTTAGCTAGTATTTATAACAAAGTTATGCACATACTTTTACCTATAAAATATTCAGTTGTCCTCGAAATCGATGATTATCAAGAGTGAACAAATGATGAAAATTATCTGTATTTCTATTAATAAAGGTTGCCGAATTGTTTTTGGCATAGAATCGAAATTAAGAACCATCCGCTTATTCAACCAGAACGAATAACTTCATGTGCATTACAAAATCATTAAAGGCAGCCATAAAACCATCAAAATCCGGAAACTGCTGATTGTCCCTGGCACAAATGTCGTAAGGTCAAATCTGTCTTTTCATACCTTTTCAACATGTACACTGCATAGAAAAACTAAAACGGGATGTTTGCGAACTAAAGACTTTACTATTAATGAAGCCATAGTAAACCAGACTAATGCTACTGAGAAACATAGCTGGTCATATCTTGGGTTGACATTTTGAACTGTTATGCAATAATTTGAGCACATGCAATAAGCACGAATTAATTACTTACAGGCTATTTATTGTTTAACAGTTAAATTTTGCTTCTTGCGGAGATTGTACCGTCCTATTATCCCACATTCTTCACCCAAATATACAGTGGTTAAAGGGCGTAATATCGGCTCCTACTGATGAGTCGCCAGTAAGCTCGAAACGAATGTGCATGAGATTATACTTTCTATTCATGCTGCCTTTGGTTTATCTTTCTGGTCACAACTGAACTAATTTGTTACTAGGTTCGCAACACCTAATACATACCTGTATTTATTGTTTTACCCGTGCATTTTAGGTAAAATTTTCCGACCGCTAAAATCAATACATTAGCTGTAGTCATGATGACTATAAATGCACCCCTACCAATTCACTTACAGACAACGTAGCATGAACGTTTCCTACACTATCGGGCTACAGTCATCTCATTTTTTTCAAAGCTTTCCATTCGAGTTTACTTTCCAGTTAATACCTAGCTTTAAACAGGCAGTAAATTCCATCCCCTCCTCAACGTGATACGACGGTGTCAACCATGTTTCGATGGCCGATCGTACATGGGCTAACGGGGCTATGGCGGTGGTGTCACCAGGGCGTGGTGGATTTCCGACCGGCAATCGGATCTCCTATAAAATACCACATGAGCCCGACGACGGCACCATGACTCGGCGTGTGTTCCCCGCCACAAAAGGGTTCAACAGCCACAGGATTACATGGACTCCTGGACAGTACCCCGTACTTCCGAATGGCGAATGAGCTCTCAACAGCCACCGGCAACCATGCAACTTACTGCTGCCTTGCAGACTGCGCTTGGATGTGCAAAGGCTAGAGGTGCGTCCTCGATCAAAAAGCCGAGTGGTGAGGGGACACCACTTGTACCAAATTCCCAAGAAACTCCATGAAATGTCACTGGAGCCGGCTTATCCTCCAAAAGGAGTCAGCCGCAGTAAAGTAATGGTATGCAAGTAAGCATGCCAGACGCAGACTGACATTTTTGGTCGCTGAAGGAAACACTAGTGACCACTGCCTGAACTCCACATACTCCAGGTAGACAGTGCTCGCCAAACATCGGCGGCAGACTGTTTAAGAGACAAAATATTCTGAATCGCAATAATTACTTCCACTTGGAATTGGAAAACTAGTCTTCTGGCACAGTTCACAGATAACTTTGATAATGCATGGCTATTTGACAGTAAACACGCGTTCTTAAATGCTGATGTGTTGCCGTTTGTAGTGTTCTGGTGTTGGAAGTCATGGTGTTTAAAAAGATAGGAACCCAAAATGATTTCGAGATTGTCTAGAATTTATGGCATAAGCATATGTATGAGGGGTTTGATTGAATGCAAATGAGTGATAACAATTGACAGTCTCAACTAGGTTGTTAATCTTAACGAAGTTCAAGGCATTGCAATTCAATCATTTCTGGATCTCAACATGGTTGATACGCCCAATGAGCCACTTTTGAGATTATTCCGGATATTTTGAAAATCTAAATTCACTTTCTTTGTCAAGAGTGCTCAAAACTTGATTTTTTGTGTTTATAGTGGTGCGTTTCTTTAGACAACGATCGATAAAGTCGAAATTGTCTTTCACAAAATGTAATCCCATAGATGCATGCCTCTCTAGTTCTCCGAAACCAATTGGTAGGGCCAAAAATGTGTCTTAAATCCACTCGAAAATGATTAAATTAATGAGGAACAAATGAACGGTGCAATAAAACACATATAAGTGTTTAAAAAATAGTGTTAGATTTTTAAGCATAACACAAAACCTGCATAACATGAAACATAACGAAAACACTTCATCTAGACAACAAGATACAGGCGTTTGAAATAAATAAAACACACAGTAAAAAGAATGTGAGAAAATAACGAATAGTCAGAACGTCCGTTACTTTCAGCGAATGTCTCATACTCTAAATTCAGGCTATATCAGTCATCAAATATGCAGGGTAATCAGGATATCAAAAAACTCAACATAACTCGGTGCGGAAGGATAAACAAGGCTACTTTGGTTAAGCATTAATTTAAATCAAGTTTGCAGGCTTGATATAAAGATCAATCTCATTACATAATTATTGTTTAAACATATTTTCGATTGAATCCAGCCTATATTCAGTTATTTATGTTCTTCGAGACGCGATGTAATGACGTGATCATTTTCTCGACTAATACTGGCCTAGCCTTCTTTTCATGATGCGTTAAAAATCTATCTACGATTATCTTTGTATAAAATAAAAAATATTTCAAACTACATCAATAAATCTTGACAAATTCTTCAACATCCAAATAACAATATTAATTGCATAACCTTCGATATCACTGATTTGTTTTGTTCCAACATGGAAAATCACCCAATTCCAATACTACTTGAATACCCATTCATATAGATGATTCGTTTCGTCCAACTGCATCAATTTTCTTGACAAAATATACGGTGGGTATGAGGTATAGTACCAGCTCCTTCTGATAAGACGCCAATAAACATATAACGCATATGGAAATTACATTATACCTTCTGTTCATGCTGACTTTAGTATTTTATTCTAGTCCTATTTTAACTAATTTGTTACTAGATGCGCAATACCTAATGCATAACTACTTACATATTAGACCTCAGCGACAAAGAATATATAACTAACTACGAGCGAAGTCAAAGATGAGACTATCTTACGATTTTTATTTAACCAATAATGTAAAAACCAAAACAGCTTTCAAAGAGTAATACAGCCGAACGACTTTTATCCCAGACGCGTTCTTATGTAGGATCAACCGTTATTTCGAAATAAGTGAATACTAAAATAATAACACAAACTCTGGGTTGTAAATAAATTTCAGACCATCCTATATTCCTAGCAAATTGAATACAAATTTTAGAACCATTTTTAAATAAGGTACTTATGTAATGGATGAGTTCCCGGCAGCTTCGAGCTGCAAATCTCAAACCCTCTTCCTGTAAATGGCGGATGTGCTCTCGAAAATAGAAAGAGTGAATGCGTTTGCTTGCTGCTCAAAACCGGATGCCTCGGGCAGATGATGCCCATCCGTGTTGAATGACAGATCATCGATAGAGAAGAGAAACAGAATATAAGTCACACATGCTTATAAGAATTCTGATTTAGTGTTCCATACAACATATTTATAGCTACAAATATTTGCATTATATTCGACAACGAAACTTGAGAAATGTTTAATTTAATTATAAAATCAATTTTAAAATAAATTTAAATTCTATTTATCCATTCACTGCGAAATGAAATGGAAATAATCTACTAACCAATATATATATATATATATATATATATATATATATATATATATATATATATAAACATAACAAATTACGACTGCAAACTCGCAGACTAAAATCGATTTTGGTTTCATTACGAAACAAACAATTGCTTCGTTGCATTACTGATTCATTGCATTTCTAAATTCCCACACGCTGGAAAGCATTTTAGTTCTTTTTTGAACATAAAGAAATTTAGTTGACTGACGTATAAATTCAACAATTTGAAAAAAATTATAGAAAGTATTTGTGCGACGGATTTTAAAAAAATTACCTCTTTGTGTTGTATTATAAATGGATGCCATTTTAACGTTATCAATTAATTTATTAGAGATATATCAGTTTATATTTTGTCCAGCATACAGCATTTTCAAATTGTGCACCACTGGACCATAGCAGAAACAATTGCTTCATAGATAGTTTGTCTTTGGGATGCGGTGATGGATTACGGAGAAATGATGAAAACTCGGGAAAACTGGATTCGCAATATCTTCAATTAAACAAAAGAGCCATACAACTACTCGAGCAATTTCAGACACCCTTTTTCAATTGCTTTAATTAAGGTTGCAATCATGATATAATCACCTGACAATTCACACATTAGATCGTTTTCGTCCTTATTGGGAACTCATCACGTACTGTCTAGAATTTACTGCGGACAGGGTTCAAACCTGGGCATGTCTGCTTGGGAATCTGTTGTCCTAATCGATGAACTACCCCGCCGTACACTAAATAAAATTTCCAGTTATACTAACTAATGTTTCTCGGTTTGCCATTTCTCTAGGTGGAGCTCATATGTCATCTTTTTAGACCCAAAGTTCCAGCTAACCATTTCGAATCTTTCATTATAGAACAAGCACCATACCGCATGGGGAAGTGGTATTTTTCGCTTTAAATAACGGAAAAAAAGATGTTATTAATGCAATTAACAATTTTCTATTGAATTTTGAATAACAATTCAATCTACTTCGGTGAAGCAATAATGTATTGGAAACAATCAATAATAACTGAGGAATATAGTATAACATATGTTTTAAGTCAGTTATTGATAACATTTCAAGGTTAAAATAAAAATGAAACTGTTACTCAATCAAAAAATTACTTAATTTGTGGGTAATGACGAGAACTATTTAAATAAATTTTGAGGACTTGCAATATGCACAAATTTCATTTTGAACTACTCGCTTAAAGCAAAAGCGACGTCAGTATTCTATATGGACTCGGTTCAATGTCCTTCTGTCATCGTCACAATTCGACGGGTAATCGATATGGGTTTCAAATGTGTAGATGAGGTTCGCACCTCAAATATACTTGCATGTTATGCTTGACAAGAATGCCCACTGTACACACTGTAGAGAATCATAACTAATTTTTTTTCATTTAATTTAGTAATTTAGTCCGCTTTTCAAAACATTTTATATAGATTTCGATTTAATCGTTCTTATTCAATTTGGTGTGGTGCTCTAATGGCGATTAGAGAATGTCGAATAACGCCAGTAAACATAACTGCTGGTGAATTCGTTATGCACTGCAAATAATACCTATTTCAGCGCTACATAAACTTATGCATAAAAACTGGATCAAATAAATTTCCTCCTTTAATTTTATAAATGGAGAATTATCTTCTAGTGTTAGAATGGTTAAGAACGAGACTGGACCTGGATTATAGATTTTAAAATGTGATTTATTTCCTGAACAAATATTCCACAACTTCGGCGAAAGAAAACTACTGGAAAATTAACTGCGTTAGTCAAAACGCAGATCAGATAATTACAATTAATCCTGTTTCGCAAAAATATTTTCATTTTTAGATAGTTGACTATTCACCTTGGTAGAAATTGACACGTCTCATGTCGGCAGGAATTTCAGCTTGACAGATACATTGACAACTAATAGAAAGACGCCTTCTAATACGATCATTGGCGACGGATCAAAATTTTTAAGACATTAAATTCCAAACCGTACCGGCTCTCTAATTTTCGCCTTACTTTTTCGGTAACAAAATGACATTGTCAGCTTATTCGAGACCAGCTAGCTAATAAATCCCATCAATCGCTGTTATGAAGTGCTTAAGTGACCCAAGCAAAGACAGGATGGACGGCATATTAGAAAATGCTTGTGTAATAAGAGAAATTTATTGACTGTCAAAGCTCATCGTACAGAGTAAAAATCTCTTTTAATGTGAGCACAGACCCATGAGTATTTTTTTAAAGCTTCAAGTAGACCAATTTCTGCAGGGGCACCATCATAAAGCATAACTTGTCATACAGCATGCTTCACAAATTATAAAACGACTAAGTATATCACAATAGAACTACGAGTTGATATCGGTAATACAGCTTCATACACCTGACCAAGCCTCACAATTAACTCTGCCCAAATAAGAAAATAAAATTAAGATGATTCTTCTACAAATCCATGCTAAGATCGTCGCTGAGCTCAGTTCAATACCATCTCCTGTAGGATTTACAACCAAGAATTATGGTGCGCACAAGGTAATCGATCGGTTCATAAACTATCCAATTTGATTTTAGTTGTCTTTAACTGCTTCTGCCATATCAAATCCTGGACACCTTGTCTATTACGCCGATCTGGCGCTAGCTGAGAAAATACTGCTTTCCTGAGCAATCGTATTGAAAGCATACGTACAACGTGAACGAGCTAGCGCATTTGTTAAAAAGCGTATTTGTTCACCTGGCGAGGAACAATTGTGGTCCTCTAATATATATATATATATATATATATATATATATATATAATTATAAAATAAGCATGACATAGATAGGAACTTCATTCAGTAGACCGGATTCGTACTTAATGGGAACTATTCAAGTACCGCCTGGAATCTGCCACGATTGGGCTCGAACCAGGCCACATAGGACTTCGAGTTTGGGACTCTATCCAAAGGGCCAGCACTGCCGTATGCCAGTCGCGAATTTCCGTTATACAATAACTTATATTACATCATGCGGTAGCACAGTCTAATTAATAAAATTAAAAATTAGACACCCGTAATCTGATGAAGTATATATGTACATTCAGATACAATTAAATGTGGTCAAATAATTTTTACAATTCAAGTGGTCCATTTTATAAATATCTTTGATGATAAATCATGTGAAACACCTATGATTTCCAATTTAGACTTATGCATGCCTAGAGACGTCCATTCTTATCATAGCTGATGAGAAAAAGAAAATACTTAAGTTCTTTTTTAATGAAACGAGATTGCTTAGCTTACATCATCATTCGAGAAACATTGTCCTACATATGAAAAGTAGACATATGTGTTGAATTTTTTGCGGGCTGCCAGCTTCATATTCTGAAATGCCGCGTTTTGCGTACGCGGGTTGTAGCTCTGCACCAACAGTTTCACAAAGATCCGATTGATCCCAATTTCCCTGTCCGTATCTGTTTTGTCTTCGATCGGGCTGGGCGTGTATTCGGCCCTATCTTCCTAAGGCTTCAGCATAGTTCATACTAACCATTGGATAGAACCGCATTTCCAATGGCTAGTGTGAACGATGTTGAAGCCTTCGGAAGAAAGGGATGAATGCACACCCAGTCCGATCGACGTTAAAACAGATACGGACAGGGAAATTGGGATCAATCGGATCTTTGTGAAACTGTTGGTGCAAAGCTACAACCCGCCTACGCAAAACGCGGCATTGCAGGATAAGTAGACATGTTAATAGACTTGAATGCATCGATAGCAAGTCACGCAGACAGTAATAAAAATACTCATTTTCAGATAAATAGAGGTCATATAGGTATACCTGCATACAAATAGAGATCGCAATCTTCCGCAAGTGGACTCCAGTAATAAGTTGGACCTAATAATCGAAAAATCTATGTCTAATAGAGACAATAAAGAGTCCGCTACATGTGTGACGGCGAGAAGTATGCTCCGGTACTAGTAAGGTAGCAATATTAGCCACCACCATTCGCACTTTTCTTGAAGCCAGTGCATGTTGACACATCAATGGATGAGAGACATCGGTGTACTCGATTGTAGTATCATAGTGCTTTTACTAATACAAGGAATATGATAACGTTTCCGGCCTCAATGGCTGTGGCCTTTCCCCTTATCCGAGCAGAATTAATTTTGACTAAGTGCCGCTGTGCGCATTAAGCAGTTTGTTAAAAATTAACATGAAAAAAGCATTATTAGTCTTCCCAAAAAATAATGAAGGGACTTTCAGTTAATTTAAATCGATTTGTCTAAAATCATAATCATGTTTACCTGCAATATATATTTCTATTTTGCATATTGTACTTATTACTATTATTGTTATTATTATCATTAGTATTAATAAGCCTAGAATTATAGAAATTTACTACCTCATGATCGGAAAGTTGCAACAAATCGAAACTGCAACTATTAAATAAAACTAAAAGATGTGAACAGTGTACAAATGATAATTCTCGTTTTCACAGCTAAAATAGAAAATTAAACTTTTTTAAAGAACTTACGTAATGAGGGCTGTTGCATCAGATAAGGAAAGCGAGTTTTAGCTGCTGGAGGAAACTTCGGCTGTCAAATTGGATTATTAGAGTGAAAGGCGACAGCAATAGCTTCGAAAATGCAACTGTTATTTCGTATTTTGTCGGCTATAATATTTCAGCAAAACACATTGATTGAACCAAGGAATCCTACATCGTACGGTTGTACGTCTTTGGACAAAGACCAACAGTCATCTGCTCGTTACGATTTTGATAGACATACATACATCGATGCAGCATCGTTTCGTCTGCAAAGTTAGCGTCCCTACACTCAGTGGTGAGATTCTATCTGTGTTTCTGGCAATAGCTCAGAACAGCCAAATTAGGATAAAGGGCCGGCTTGGAGAATCTGAGGGTGGAGTTGAAATAGCTCGGTGGCAAAGCATTGAAGCTTACATCAGTAGGTGCCACGAACAAATGTAGCCGATTATGCGAAGGTTTCTAATCGTCGCTTATCTATTCACTTTTATATATTACTTTAAATATGACTGTATATACACATGTAAGCATATACGCATTTATGACCGCGAATATTTATGTACGTATGCGCATTAATATTTATATCTTTATGTATGCATATATGTATGTATGTATGCATGCATGTACGTATGTCTATGTACATGTATGTATGTATCCATGCTTGGGCGTATTATGTGCACACGCATGCTTGTATAAATATAAGTGTATGCAGGAGTTTATGCATAGTTGCACGTGTATGAAATTATGTTTTGTGTATACATATTCGTATGTATGAAGTAATGTATGTATATTAGTACTTATGGCCGAATTTATGTATGTATGCACATATTTGTCTGCATACATATATATGTGCGCATGTCAGTACATCACGTGTATGTCCGATATATAGTTTTATACAAATAGTACAATAAGATTTAAGCAGATTTCGTATAAATTAATGTCAAGCAGTTGCGAAAAAAATTTGATCTTAAATTAAACAAAAAAGCCTAAAATGCATCAGCTTCGCGAAGGAGGATTAAAGAAGATTTGTCTACCTTATTTGGGTGTACAACGTAAAACAGTTGCTTCTGGTTATTTAACAGCTAATAATTCACCACAAACCAACTATTTCTTCCCAGCATTGTTATTATAGCAGTTTTGTGCTGTTTTAAAATAAATTGTCTAGCGGTCTCTTTTCGCAAATAGACAAAATAGTTATTTCTTATTTGAGAAATGAAAAATGTAATAAAGTTGAAAATGACTTATTTTCCAATGGCTATTCTGAGGAATCGATTGAGCAAACTAGCAAAAAGAAACGGACGCGTGTAGGTCAACAAAATACGACAATAAGCATGAACATTCCACCTAAGGGAGATCACGTTTCCAGCATATCAAGGAATAAATAGCAAATGGTTTGACACACTCATTCAATACAGAACAACCATGAAGTTTAAAAATACGCCACAGTTGTCCTTACAGAATATACTAGTAAAGCTTTTTAATATCAACCTTAAACAAAAAGCGTAAGTTGTCGATCAATAATCATCGCCTCATTGACCAGACAATAAAAAACGGGAGTAAGTAAATATAACAAGCTAAACTTGTGTTTGGATTGAATGAGGAAATCTATTAAGCAATCGTAAAGTAGAATGATTGAACTTTATACCTATAGTTACAAAACATTGTTTTCAAGATAATTGCTGAATACATAAAAACGAGGTGTTGGCAATTTTTTGTAGTTTATTTAACACAAAATTGAAACCCTACTCAAAGGAGAATAAAACATTTGTTAACGTTAAGTCGGAATTGAATGCAATGAAATCCATGTAAATAATTTGACAACTACTACGTGTTTACTCTTCAGATTATCTTTCGGAACATATATGTATGTACTATCGATATTTAAGAATAACGTATAATTGAAATATTTCCGCTGTTCAAAAAAAATATTTCAACTTTCCTTATGCAAAAAGGTAAAAGAAAATTTATACATTTCGCAATCACAAAGAAATTAAGTATAGTTTTTGCGCGGAGTCTGCATGCCAATATCAGCAAATTTCCTTTTAGGACTATTAGACAGGTGAAAAGTTTCTGCAATCGGAAAACAACTTGCCTGTTTTTAAATTTAAACGCCAAATAAAATGTTGTACATCGAATAGATCGCACAAAAACAAACCATTTCCTAAGAATTCGCATACTATGGGTAGAATCTGTTCGAAAAAAGTCACAGTGAATAAAGGGCATAGTGCCGACTCCTAGAGATCTAGACATTCCGAACGGTGGGTTCCAGACGAGCCTATGACAATAAGGAAGAAGTGACGAAAACTCTTTATTTGACCTTGCTTGACGCAAGATTTCTACATAGTTGTGTTCGTTCATATGTCGTTCGATTAATCAGAGTAGGATATAGCGTAAACTGAAATCACATTGGCAAAATAAACGTAGAGTAGGACTTCACAACAAAGCAGAGTCCTATTTAAACTGAAACTGCCTAAACTAGTACAGACAACAATGAAATAGCTTAAAATTAGAAATAAAAAGTGTCCTTATAATTCGCATAATTTGTGTAAAGTATGCCTAAATTGCTAGCACAAAAGCTGTGTAAAACTATTGTTATTAATAGCGTAGTAGTTGTTAATAAGCACAAAAGCGAATTATATCAAATCAAAGGTGACTTAAACAGCTCTTTAAACAGGACTGTGTGCAAAAAGATAGATTAAATCAGAAATGTACCAAACATACCTGCCGAAATCGCAAAGTTTCAGGACTCCTGTTGTCGGATCCAGGAGAAGATTCTGTGGTTTTATATCACGGTGACATATAGTTAGATTATGAATATAGGCGAGACTTCGGAACAGCTGGTACATGTAAAGCTAAAGACCAACAGAACAAATAACAAAAGCTATAATTAGTAAACGATTGAAATATTACACTACATACATAACACATCCATCTAAAAATGCATTATTATTCATCATATTTATCATCATCAAAAACGGTCGTACAACGGAAAATATAAATTGAGGCTTCGCTGCCACATAACCATGGTACATACGGAGATTGAATTCCCGCTTTTCGGATTACATACCAACCTGATGTGAAAAATAATAATTTTATTGCGCTTAAATCTATCAATAATCAAACCTTGTCCTTTGAAGCATGCGACATGCCTAAAAACACTTTCTTAAATTTAATTTAGGCTACGTGAGTGGGCATGCTTCCATATTTAAAATTTATTGCAATAAATCGACATTGTCCAGAATTGTGCAAACTTAAACAATTTATTCGTGCAATGGCATTACCATGAGGTGTTCGAAGCCCATGAAAACCTGTACGTCTTTCATAAAGATAGCCACCAAATATAGATGCATGCTCTCACACACAAAACGATGTGTTGGTCTATAGAATTACAGGTATGCCACTATTGTTAAAAAAATGGACGCGTAATAGTAATCTTGATAAGCACAAAAATGGTGTACTACCACAAACGTCAATTTAAAATTCTGCTGCATCTGCCTTGATTAGATCGATTAAAATTACAATAAATATTCTACATAATATTTGATGTGGAATGCTATTGAATGCTGGTCTTCACGCTAAATAAAGATAATTTCATGGTAAGCGTGATGAAAACAAAGTCTACTGCAAAATTATGTAAAAGTCAATGCAGAACGTAATCTTTCTTTAGCACGATTCAATGGCGCTTTATCTGTAAATTGTGGGTAAATGTAAACAGATTTATTTTAATGAATCAAATAAAATTCTCCGAAAGCTTGTAATTCCATTTAAATGCAACGATAATTTTAATGACTCATAACTGGCCAATAGCAAACCACGCAATTTAACCTGACTATTGACCAATCAGACGCTATCTGCAATTCATCGATATATATATATATATTTATTTATTTATGTACATATATATATATATATATATATATTACAATGAACATCCACTATAATTCGATTTTACTGTTTGCCGCCAGTTTTCTGATTCGAACTTATTCTCGCTTTTGCGCTGATCGGATACAGTTTGACAATTGGGGTCGCTTGATTTATTGAGCGAATCTTGCTAATTGCAACATCTTGGTGCGGCCAAAAACTACACCAGTACGCATTATCATTCTCCTCAAAATAGCAGAGGCTGCATTCTGCTTCTCATGAAAATCTACTTTCTGACGCCCATCAGCACAACGATCACCTAACAAGGCTTCTATAACCGCCTCCGTCACAAAGGAGACAGCAGGAAACAAACAACTAGTCTATAAGGACTTCAAGGCAGGTGTCTTCGCTCTGATGCTTCCTTCCTTCCCGGTAGTCGCCGTTGACCAGTTCTGATGGCCCTCTTCAGAGCTAAAAACATTAATGGCTTGACCTCGCCTCTGGTTTAACGTTTCCCAACACTGCGCGTGAATCGTAACATATTTACCTGCTATTCAAGCCCTCACAACGGGAGATATTTAACCACTAAGTTAATTTATATGCATAAAATGTATGGAAATCAATTAAGGCTAAGTATTTTGTGAAAGACATACTCGGATTTCAAGCAATCAGAAGAACAGAGGTGGATATTGCCACGAAAGGACGCTATACAGAAGTATTAAAAATAATATTTAACTGGCATCACAAAATTTTGGTTCAATTTTGCTTCTCATACTTGAACATAATGAGTCTGTATTTGTTTGGTACGGATTTTCCCATTTCGAACAAATTAATTAGTTGTATTTTTATAGTAAATCAGTTGTAGTGATGGAGTGAATATGCTTCCATAGAAATAGAACATGCGCTATTTATAATTGATAACCTGAAACAAATTTTTATACACTTGAAATCTTAACGTCCTACAAATATTGGCATTAAATATGAACATATCACGCAATAAGAGTTGGTCCTGCAAGTTAACAGCATATAACACACACATTGCCAGAGAATTTTGGTTGGCGGACTTTGTTGTTTTCTAGATTTTAAACATTGGAGATCGTTCAGTTGTGACCAGAAGGATAAACCAAAGGCAGCATGAACGGAAAGTATAATCTCATGCACATTCGTTTCGTGCTTACTGGCGACTCATCAGTAGGAGCCGGTATTACGCCCTTTAACCACTATATATTTGGTAGAAGAATGTGGAATAATAGGACGGTACAATCTCCTAGACGAATGTGTAAACCTGTAATAGTGAAGCTAACATAATCTAAAGTCAACGACAATGCGACTTCAATGCTAACTCACACTATATAATATATATACCGAGTCTGTAAAGGATACTAACACTATGGCTATTGTGTTAGTAACTGATACCTTTTTTGAAATCGATGAGTACCGGATACTAACACTATGGTTTCCGAGTCGGTACATGATACCAACCTGATGGATATAAATTTATGCTAAAGTTCACCCAAATTGAGAATTACAACAATTTCCGAACACCTGTTACTCCAGTTAAACCATACACTCTGGCCTTCATCGATATCAGTTATCACATTTCGCGGTAAGCATGACATCATTCAATTCAATATATTACAGTTAAATACTGTTTGTTGCGAAGAACTAATATATATGCAAGTATGTATTAGGTTTTGCGAACCTAGTAACAAATTAGTTCAGTTGTGACCAGAAGGATAAACCAAAGGCAGCATGAACGGAAAGTATATGATAACTGATATCGATGAAGGCCAGAGTGTATGGTTTAACTGGAGTGACAGGTGTTCGGAAATTGTTGTAATTCTCAATTTGGGTGAACTTTAGCATAAATTTATATCCATCAGGTTGGTATCATGTACCGACTCGGAAACCATAATGTTAGTATCCGGTACTCATCGATTTCAAAAAAGGTATCAGTTACTACCACAATAGCCATAGTGTTAGTATCCTTTACAGACTCGGTATATATATTATATAGTGTGAGTTAGCATTGAAGTCGCATTGTCGTTGATTTTAGATTATGTTAGCTTCACTATTACAGGTTTACACATTCGTCTAGGAGATTGTACCGTCCTATTATTCCCACATTCTTCTACCAAATATATAGTGGTTAAAGGGCGTAATACCGGCTCCTACTGATGAGTCGCCAGTAAGCACGAAACGAAATGTGCATGAGATTATACTTTCCGTTCATGCTGCCTTTGGTTTATCCTTCTGGTCACAACTGAAATAACTTGTTACTAGGTTCGCAAAACCTAATACATACTTGCATATATATTAGTTCTTCGCAACAAACAGTATGTAATTGGAGATCGTTACTCCTGACAATCTTTCAAACATAAATATAATGTTATATATTGTTTGTTGCGAAGTACTTATATATACGCAATTTGGTATTAAGTGTTGTGTACCTAGTAACAAATTAGTTCAAATGGGATAAGTATAATCAAGTACAATCAAAAGACAGCATGAACGAAAGGTATAATCCCATGTAAATATGCGTTTCATGCTTACTGGCGCCTCATCAGTAGAAGCCGGTACTACACTCTAAACCCAAAATATATTTGTTCAAAGAATGTGCTGCAATTAGAGATACAAAAATAAATATAGTGTATATATGTAAATTTATTTAGTGTTGAAGTTAATGTCGACCTAGGATTGACTAAATGGTGGAAAAATGCCACTATAAAGGAAAATTTACTTTTTAAACTACTCTGTAATATTATAAATACGTTAATTATGACAGACAGTTTTATACAAGGCTCTTATTTTTTACACCACCCATACCAGTTAAGTGCTCAAACGATCATAATATCGTTCTCCCCATAGCGATCAGGCGGCGGTAAACTAACCAATAGTGATTCAGTTTACGTTATAAACGGATTTATCGTAGATAACAATGACGCACACTATATATATTTATTAAGGTTAAATAGCCCTTTACAAATATTTTTTTCTACTCATAAGCAGGAGCCGGCTTGACATTCCCAACCCTCCATATATTTGGTCAACATATGTGAGTATTTTTGGCGGTTCAATCTACTATGCGTATGTGTATTAAATCGGTAGTCGAGACATGCTCATTTTATTCGATGATATCACGGTTGCCACGAAAATGAGGTAACTGAAGTCGATCGAGGCCAGAGTTTTAGGCTTTCCTGAAATAGCGGATGCTCAGACGGTTGTTTTTCTCAATTTTTGGTAAATTTATCACTTCTCGAAAATCTTTGTGTTGGTACTGTTTTAATTGGCTTTGAAGTCACGGTTCAAAACCTTTCTATGAAGTTTTCGCCACTATTACATTACAGCGCATACGTAACGGAGATTTCAACTTCCATCAATTCCACGTTTATTGAATAAGGAAATTGCTACTCAGCCATTGTAGTTCACCTAGATAGACGTACATGTAACGTGACGCACGCCTATCTTCTGAAACGGCAGAAATTTTTATGCAACCCGACAGTCATAAATATAAATTAAGCCGCTTAAACTAAACATCTTCCTCGCCTTACTATACTGTCATAATTTATTACCATGTGTTGTCAATTGTGAAGGACACACGCCAATGTTTATCAAAACAACCGAGAAAAAATATGGACTTGTTCAAACACCATATTGGCCAAAATAATAATCAAGTAACTGTGTAATACTCAGTCACGCAAAATTTTATTTATTTCACTAATTACGAGTTTGACTACATCTGTAGTTAATTAAATTAAACACAATATTCTACAACATGTACAGAGATGCAAGGTACCCGCATAGTAAGCTTCAGCACAAGCAGGGAGAATATAGTCGGCAAAGCCATCTCTCCGTTTGAATCACAACACCCAGAAAAGTAGCTGAGAGTCCAATGTGCGTACGATGATGAGACACCGTAAAATTGTAAAATAAGAATAATTGCTAGTCACCTTTAATTGTAACTCGAGTATACGAAAGATGGCAAAATCTATCGATCGAATCCATGTAAATTCCCAGATTTTGTTTGAAATAACAATCCAAATCTAGATTGGCAGAGTTCATACCACGGTTTGTTAACATTACTATTGAAACAATACAGTGAAACAGCAAGAAAGCTGTACTGCCAATGTCGCCATAGCTTTGAGCTAACTTGACTGAGCTTTTATTTAAAGGTCTATGTAGCTTCGTTTCCATGTGTTGTCCAGGTACTTATCTCCATCTAGGCAGGATCCATTCTGGCGGTCAGAAGACTGTGGTCCGATCCACTAAGAGAACTATTGGAATAACATGTCGTTTGCTCTCACGTCTGGGACAGAGAATCAAAATCTTCAAACAAGAATGCGGTCAACCGGAGTAAGATTGCATGTCCCCATCTCGCCTACATTGGATATACATCTTCGATTTGTGGCACAGTACCGCATGGGGCGTCGAAATATTATGGTCATGCCGACCAGGTTTAGGTTAAGGACAGAATTGGAGAGAATGATGCCGTTGACAGAACAATATTCAGCCAGAGTCCGCATGTTTAGAGAATATAAATATAAAAACACAGATTGACTTATATCGCAAAGGATAACCAAACTATTTTTTTAAATCACAATAAATTACACCTGAAGGGTGACGCAATAGTTCCCCGAGGATAATCAAAAGAAGCTTTGAAGTCTTCTAATAAAGCCAAACGCAAATTAATTTTTTTTAAATCGAAATAAATGGAGTTTGTGCGGAAAAAGTGCACCTGGGTAACCTGCGAGAAAAAGGATACCGAACACACACACACATTTGCACATGACGATTATGATATAGAACTGTCTTCGCATACACCATAATGTGTTCGATTTATTGGGCAAATTGTACTGATGATGATATTTCTATTCAAATAAGTATTTAAATGTGTGTGTGTGCAATTTGTATTTTATCCAATTTTATTAGCATTTTTCAAAAAAAAACAATCAAACATGCATAGGAACTCAAAAAAATAGACATAAACATAAAAAAACAACAAAACACATGTTGACTTGCTAGCAAACTGAATTGTATGTACTGATAAATGCAGCAATTGCAATGGCAAAAAATCAAAAGCACAAGACGTGTACTTTCAAGTGGTTTCCGCTACGTAAAATATGAAATTTCAGTCACGACAGTACTTTTTTACATTCATTTAGCAATGCTTCACATTTTTGAACACCTTTGACGCCTACTTATCAAGATTCTCACATGAATATAACTGACAAGACTATCACAGCCGTAAGGCGAAATGCGGGTTGCTTTTGTGACACTGTAAATACGCTTATTGCTAGCATTTCAAATAGCGGCTTACAACCAAATTCCAGATCATGGACTCTACGGGTCGTCAGTGCTTGCACTAGTCGATAAAAACCGCGAATGTGATTTACAAAGCCTTCGGAAATACCAGTTATATTGGGCTTTTATTGTACGTTATCGTTAATCGGCAGGCCATTTAAGAGAAGGAAAACCAACAGGTATTTGTGGTACTCGTTAACCATGGTAGGCGGGCGATATAAGAGCAAGATGGCGGAAAACGAATCATCCATCTCCACTTGGAATGTGAGATCTGGCGTTTTTTTATAGCCCCAAAATACACATAATTAACACAACTAATAATGACTCCATACTGCGTCAGTCGACTTGCAGAATCAAAGGGATAACCAGCATGCAGAATTTTGCAGGGCGGGTAAGCGAGAACAAGTTAGTGCAGATGAGCATGAAATTGGCTCCCCAAGGATTGAAGGATTTTTTGTGCATCTGTGAAAAGACCAATACCGACAAGTAGTCGTCGGAGAGTAGATAATGATATTGCAACATAAAACCTCCAATCACAGATTGGCTGGAGCTTGATAGGCATTTTTGTTCTGACAATATTTGTCGTAAAACGCCATACACCCGTGCGCGAGTTCAAGAGTGAGTAGGAGGAAGGCGGCAGACAACGTTACTTCTTTTTTTTACTGGAACAGAACACAGGTAAAAATAATAACGGTGGCAATCCAGCATCCTTTGTTGATTCTCGTGCTCATAGATTGTGAGTGCTCATGCCTCGCGAGCTAGGCAGTCGTCTACGATTGCCGAACTGCACAAGCGCAGTATACATATTGCTTATCTCCAGGAGAACGTAATTGCTTTGAAAAGTCCACAATTTCTAAGTTTGGTCTAGTTCATGAGAAAAATTATAATGAAGAAGTGATCCAGCCAGATAGTTTGTCGCCTTTCTTCTTCTACACTTTAAAACGGTCACCATGGCCAATTTTAATCTTGAGTCTAAAATCGTACTTAACAGCGCCCTACCGCTTCGTCAACAATTTCGCTCACATTGACATCTAGTATCGCCAGACGGATCGGCTTTTTCCGAAATTCACATACGCATAAATTCTAATTTAAAAAATAATGGTGTGCATAATTAGTTTTTTAGAACCAAGAGAAAGTACCAAATACCCACAATGAAGTGTGTGAACTCATGGAAAATTATGCCTTAGAAATTTCTTATCAAAGAAAGTCTATGCGATCGATTTCGCGCATATATACAAAATTGCTATTTAACCGAGACGGAAGCCCTCCCAAAGTCAATGTATGATTAGCCAGGTAATGCTGATAAGGGCCATATCTTCTCTCAGAAAAGGTACATTATGTTTTATAAATAAAATAGCAAACGTTTACATTTATGCCAAGATATCTATATATATATATATATATATATATATATATATATATATATATATATATATATATATATATATATATTATGATTAGCATTCCAATCAATTATTTAAATGAAATTTGCAGATATTAAATAAGCATCAGCACCAGATTTCAAAAGTTGCAAAATAAAGTAAAAATACAGCCAGTTACACGTACTGACGCAAATCTACATACCACGGACCCAATGACAGCACAAAAAATAAAATCAAATAGGATTTTTGCTTAGCTGAAGGTTACAAAACTTCGTTCAAAAACATTTTGCAACAGCCGCGCTATAAATTATAGCTTAATTTGATTAATTGTACAAATGAGTCGGCAGGTTCGCTACTTTATGCATATGATTAGGTGAAGAAGGTTTAAAGTTAATATTAAATCGAAAAGATTTATTTTGAAAATTTCATTAGCACCCGCACAAAAAATGATAGCGCAAATGCATAAATTATCTAAGTTTGGGAAAATTGTAATATTCATGAGCGCACAGAAGAAGTGAATTCAAAATTTCCAGTCAGGTACAATGTATTATAGGACTACTAGGTAGCGAGAAATGACTTTCATAGTTTCTAAGGTTAATAGACACTGTGGCTGATCCTTATAAGCTCGTATGTTGTCCTGCAATGAAAACGAGCATGGGAAGTGGAAATTAGTAGCATCGCGTGAATGACGATAGTCTTGCTATGTTACATCAATGGTTAAATATAACTTGATTTATGGCTGAACCAAATACTTTACTTTACTGCGGCTGACTCCTTTTGGAGGATAAGCCGGCTCCATTGATTTCATGGAGTTTCTTGGGAATTTGGTACAAGTGGTGTCCCCTCACCACTCGGCTTTTTGATCGAGGACGCACCTCTAGCCTTTGCACATCCAAGCGCAGTCTGCAAGGCAGCAGTAAGTTGCATGGTTGCCGGTGGCTGTTGAGAGCTCATTCGCCATTCGGAAGTACAGGGTACTGTCCAGGAGTCCATGTAATCCTGTGGCTGTTGACCCCTTTTGTGGCGGGGAACACACGCTGAGTCATGGTGCCGCCGTCGGGCTCATGTGGTATTTTATAGGAGATCCGATTGCCGGTCGGAAATCCACCACGCCCTGGTGACACCACCGCCATAGCCCCGTTAGCCCATGTACGATCGGCCATCGAGACATGGTTGACACCGTCGTACCACGTTGAGGAGGGAATGGACTTTACGACGGGGCTGAACCAAATCCTAAAACTTTAATTCAAAACCTGCTCCTACCACCGGATCTGTGAACGATTGGTTAATTGAATGAATATATTTAAGTGCATCAAAAGCGGCAAATCATTTATATTTGTGACTGCCCATAAATATTGCAATCGAAATCCTCAGTCAAGTGAAATGTATGCGAGACCACTAAGATGCGAGAACCATCTTTAATAGTTTACAAAACTAATAAAGACACCGCAGTGGATCCTTATGAGTCTGTACACCGCCGTGTAATCATGTTTTACATGGGAAAAAAAGCAATTCGTAAGAACGTGTGAATAACGCTAGTTTTGCTAAATTATGCTACTGGTTAAGCATAACTGGCTTGAGGACAATATCAAAATCTAAAACATTATTTTATAAACTGTTCCCATAATCCGAGCAATATCTAATTGTTTAATTGATGTGCGTAACAGCACAAAATTTGTGCATCTGATAATCCAATAAAGTAGTGTATACGAGACTAGTAAATTGATAGTCGCATTTCCGACATCCTATAACATATATAGCAATTTCGATTCGATACTAACGTGTCATTCTCCCATGGGTCTTTGGTGGTGATGATCATGTGGAATAAAAATACACAAGCAAGTAACGTGGGGCAAATAGACGATGCAGTCTGCTAGAAGTATGCGTATTAAACACGATTAGACTCGATTTAACACAATCCTCGACAGAGGGTTTTCAAATCGTACACACAATATGTAAAATTTACTCATGCTGATAATAGCATGAACTTTTTTTCGAGTAAGACCAACTCTCACTTAAAAGTTGATTAATAATCATTCTGACCACACTCGAGTGTTTGTTTTAAGTAGGAAGGTTTTGCTTGACTAATATATTGACAAAGCAATCAATTTTTAAAAGAGCAGGATAAAATTGTTTAAGCAGAAACGGATAAATTTGTATCTGAGGTATATCGTTCAAAATCACGTTTTCATGTGCGCTCGGCAAGAGACACGGTAAGCCGATAAATGAAATGGTTACTCAAGTTGGGCGCTTAACTGCAAGATGCACTTTAAGCTAGGTGTGCAACATTAATTGTAAACACATGTTGGATAGCTACGTAGAACAAAGCTTATACTTAAGAAGCACAAATTTCATAAGAAGTGTAAGACGTTGCATAAATGGCGTCCTCCAGTCCCCGGACTACACTGGACTTAAATAAATTACGTAGCAATTGGCTATAGATGGCGTGGTTGCATTCAGGATTTTAGTTCTCTTGGAACACTTACATCGTTTTAGACTTGCACTATTATTTTCCAGGAATAAACCTTAAATAGATGAAGCCAAACTCAAACAACCGTCCCACAGAGAAAAATATGAAGATATTCCAAAGTAAAAGTTAATCGGTCTTGATGGCGAAAATTCGAATTTACTTTGGATGAAGATAAGCTCTACTATTCCCAATTCAGGTACTACTGTATTTGGCGTTGTGGTCCTCAGTAGACATAATCATTGATTCTCTGTGACACCTATGAAGATACTCGAAAAAGACGCCAAATTCCACTTCGCTCGGCTCATAATAATATTTGTAGAAATTTAAGACTCCAACTTAAACGCAGTCTAAATGTCTATCTCGAATCCTTTTTGACAGAAAGGCTGAAGAGATGGAAGAAGCGTTCACATCAGGTAACAGCCGCTGTTTGTTTCAACTAATCCGTTCAACAGAGCCACTAAAATTAAAAGTTAGCGAAACTATAAATGATAGTCACAACCAGTTAATGACGGATAAAATAATTCTTCTTTATAGTTGGGCTGAACACTTCAAAAATCAATTTTGTTGGGCATTTGCGTCAGTTCCGATTCCCGAAAGAATGCTTGTATCAAAAGTGTGGAATGCTAATCTCGAAGAACCATCAGAGTTAGTAATAAGAGATTCAACTCTATCTATCAAACTTTACAAAACCGCAGGCTATGACGATTATCTTCCGGGCTTATTCAAGGATGGAGGCGATATTATTTTCGGAGCTTTGACTAACCTTTTTCGTACTATATGGAATGAGGAGACTGCACCACTTGCTTGCTATCATCAAAAGACATTCGTAGTTTGTGTGATTACCATTGTGGTATGAGCTTGACTTCAGTCATTTCTAGGTTGTTTGCTTCGATTATCTTACGTCATCTGAGCGCTTCGCGTGAATAACATACTAGAGAAGAAGAAGGCGGATTTCGATCAGGACGGTTTTGAACAGATAATATTTTTATCGAAAGTGAGGTTCTTGAACAGCGACAGGTATATCACCGTCCCAAAATAGCCGCATTTCTAGACATCAAGTGTGCATATAACTCAGTCGATTGCAATGTTTCATTCGATATTATTTCGAAAAGTGGTATGGTCATCAAATTTGTAAATATTATACGCGTTATGTACACAAACACATCTGGTCGCGTTAAGGTCTACAATGAATTCAAACAAAACTTTACTATCAGCAGTGGATTTCATAAAGGCTTTCTTCGTTCCGCATATTTTTTAATGTTGTATTGAATATCTTAATGTGGTCCACATGTAACTCTTAGTTGGAAACCTCGAGCAATATTCCATCAAATTCAAGCTCATTGGCGATCTTTTTGCAGATTTCTAGTAGAATCATCTTTTTAATTTTCGTTTCTTCATTGAACAGAGTAAGCTGCGAGATTGTGTTATATTTATGTCGTGCCACAGTGAACACCACAAGGAAGCTGTATTGCCTAAGTTGTCTTGCCTTAAAGCTGACCTGGCCACAATGGTGTTGTGCAGAAGTTAAGTTTGCCTCAGTTCTGTGTGTTATCTATGTAAATCTAATCAAAGTAACTAAATCCTTCCTCTGATAAACCACTCTTCTTTAATATTTTGTTCACCTACATTATAATTTCTGTCATTATTAATTTTTTTTAAATTTTTTACAATTTTTCTGGTCAGATTTCTTATAGTTGAATGGTAATGACACACTAGTTACTAATGGCTTGTGTATGGCTGTGAATGATGATAATGTTGATGATATTTACAATCAATACCACTACTACTATTACTAATACTACTAATACTAACAATAAAAATAATAATAATAATACAACAAAAACAACTACCAGTATTACTACAACGACTACTACTACTAACATCACTACAACTATTACTACTACTACCACTACCAATACTACTACTACTACTACTATTTTTATTAATATTAATACTAACGACGATAACACAGTCTATTTAATAGCTTCCTTTTGATAAATACAGCATCATGCAAGCTATACTGCCTATATATATATATATATATATATATATATATATATATATATATATATATATATATATATATATATATATATATAGATTGAGTGTGGGCATTATTATTGCAATAACATTTCCCACAGCAAAAAATAAATAAATTAATATACTATTATAGAAATTTTTATTACAACCTAAGAAACGTATTTAGATTAGCAAAGTTGCCAAAAGAAACGAACTGAATTAATAAACTGTTATCGCTTAAAAATGGCTACAAAATAAATGTTAATCCGTGGCAAAATGGTGTGGTGAACTGCGCCACACTGCCAGTTATCAACGTATTAATCAAAACAGTACCCCTGGCGCCAATGGACTGATGTGCGGCAGTCAAGACTTCTGGATGCATTCGTCTTGCCACATCAGTTTACGTGAAATTGTTAAACACACTCCAAAATCACTCTGCCGCTCTCAAAGCACAATACCCAGGAAATATAAAATAGGTGTAGTTGCAAATCTCGTTTCACGCCGCTGAGGCATGGTAGAGGAACACCTGTTTCCGCCAACGTTTTGACAGATTTGTTGGCCGCGCAGCTGACTAGTAATTTTTAAGGCGAGTTCCAGCAAATGGCGGGTTTCATTAATTAGGAAGCAAACTTAACACATGGCCAGATATAGTTGTCTTTAACGCCAAAGAATAACTGAGAATAGGAATAAGACGCACGTTTCGTGATTATTTATTTAATAAATATCAGAATTTTAATACTGCTATGCTTCTGTTATGAATGATCCATCGGAACAGCAGGCCAATAAGGAAACTTAGGTGTGTGGCTAGAATCGCAGACTAGCAATCACATGACTGAATACCTTTATTCATGATATCCTTCAGTTAATCACGCCAAGCCTAAGTCTCTCTCTCTCTCTCTCTACTTTAAAGAGACTTGGATTGGCAGAAATCCATTGCAATCAAGTGGCTAACAAAATCTAGTAGTCAGGATTAATTGCGCCTAATTGGCATACCCTCTTCTAACACCCACTTTTTCTGCGAGCTATATATTTTCTTATGCATACATACACAATAGTACGTATGAGCTCAATTATAACACGTGGCATTAAAACTCCAGTGACAAATGTATATGTATGATGAGTTCCCAATAAGGACGAAACCGGTCTACTGGATGAATTGCCTTTTCTACACTATACAGTTATTAGTTTATACTGACATATGTAAGTAATTAATGGGTCAGGTGTTTATATCAAGACCGCAACCTTGATTATAATAATTGCTATCACCACCCGCGCAACCAATGTTCGTTTAATTATATAAATATTCATTTCAATACCCTTTCCCCATGTAATGTGGTGTCTGTTCAGTAATGACAGATTGGGCATGGTTAGTTGGAACTTTGGGTCTAAATGGATGCCATATGAGCTCCAACTAAAGGAAAAATAGACTAACCATGTTGCATTAGTTAGTATATAACTGAAAATTGCGTGCAGTGTAGTGTGTGGCAGGATGGCTCAGTGGTTAGAGCACCAGATTCCGAAGCAGACGTGCCCAGGTTCGAGTCCTGTCCGTGGCAAATTCTGGCCAGTACATGATGAGTTCCCAATAAGGACGAAACCGGTCTACTGGATGAATTGCCTTTTCTACACTATGGAATTCTTAGTTTATACTGACATATGTAAGTAATTAATGGGCCAGGTGTTTATATCAAGACCGCAACCTTGATTATAATAATAAATGTATATGCTATTTAAAGCTTCTCCGTCACAAAAATATATACCTTTATAGCGAAAATTGGCATTGTAGTTTTGTTGCGAGTAAACCGTCTTGCCACACGATAGACAGTCTCCGGAATGAATTCCAACACCAAGTTCAAGTAAACATCATCTTTCTGTGAAAAGATACATAAAAAGAAGTAAAATTAAACAATCATTGATTGTGCGCGTGGTGGTAACAATTCTTTAAGTCAAGTTTGCGAGCATGAAGTAAACACCAGACCCATTGTATTTAATCAGACACCGAACAACATAGCAAGACTACAGTCAGTCGCTTTAGAGGGAACCCATTAGCAATGAATATTTCTTGTAGTCTACCTAATTCAATATACCTAAGTTTTGTGTCCTTTAGTCTCAAGCTTCTTAATGTCATCAATTTTAGGACACCGATTTTCAATCCATAGGGAATGATTTGATTTGAAATTAAGAATGATATCTGATTAGGTATCCTTTCTATTAATATGTGGCTCTAATTTTGTACCATTTCTAATTAATTTGACATCCAGAAATGGTAATTCACTAGATGACTCCTTTTCAATCGGATATTTTAGTACGCTCGCTTGATTGACTGTTTGAGGAACTAATAAATTAACCCTTCCCATGATTTCAAATAAATAATATGTCATCTAAGCATCGTATACACCGATTTGAATTTAAGAGCGTCATATCCAAGAGGTTTTTCTCCATGTAATGGCGCTTATCTAGTTAATTGTCAGTAGGTGTCATTACATCACTGTAATATCTTTTCTATGGGTGCACTTTTTACACACATACCCACAAGCATGCATACATGGTACACATTTATCTAGTGACCAGACAACCATATTTAAGAGACCTATCAATAGGTTCAAATAAACCAGTTTAAACTAAATTTACCAATTGACTGAAAACTTGTCAAACACTTTGAGAGATAAGCTAGCAGTTGAAAATGGTTTCCGAAACAGAAGGCCCGAATTTCCTAAGTAAAAGTAAAAACAGTGGGTGTAAACACGTTATTTCGCACAACAAGAGCTTTTCGAGCAACAAGTCTAGTTTAAACATGAGAATAATTTGTACATATACTTACCTAATCTGCATTTTGACTAGCGCAGTACTGATTCCAGTTGTTTTCTTTAACCAATATATTCCGGCTACCGTAATCGGCCGCCGTTATCGGCCGTCTCCTTCAGTTGGTCCATCCTCACCAGTTTTACAAAACAAACTAATGAGGCAAGCGCGATATTTAATCTGGCCATATCATTTACACTTCAGACTGACCTTTCACTAGATAATTGCGAGTACCGTGTGTGTGTGTGTGTGTGAGAGAGAGAGTGTGTGCTTCCATAACTGTTATGTTCACCTAACTAAGAAGGACTAGTGCGGCTGAATAAGAATTTACCATTCGCATGAATTAGACTATTTGTTTTATACACTCCAGGTGAAATGACGTAATTTAGGTTGCCCTCACATTTTCGGGTGGGACAAGTAAAAATTATTAATCAATAAATTGATTGCTAGTGATGAATTGGATTAGGCGCATGGTAACACTCTCATACAAGGACATACAGTTGCACCACGAGTGTATAGTTTAGTTAAAGTGCATAAACCCGGTTATCCATTAAGAAATTGTTTTCAATGTCCAACACTCCCAACATATCTAATTTCTATATTTCTGTGTCAAATAACAAGAAAATATTCCTATTTCTTACACCATACATTGTTAAACTCGTATCAGTTGATTGAAATTGTTGGTAAATTTGTACTACATGAAAAAGAGAGATTATTAAGCCGAGTGGAATGGACTGTTGTAAAACAGTACTTGTATCGTATTTTGAAGCTAATGATTTTACTTTTACACTTAATATAGATTCCCGGTAATACCATGATCTTACACTCTTTCTTTCCTTTATCCGTTTTAATGTAAAATCAAGTTAAGATTAAATTTTCTTACGGCATCAATCATTGTTGCTTCTATTAAATGAAGAGGATAAACATTAGTCTAGAATATTTCACGCAGTGAACCCAATTCTAACATCCCTTGCTTTACATCTGTAAATCTAAGGCTTATTAATATCAATGACTTTAAGGTTCCGATTTTCATATCGTACAGGTGATTGGACTTGAAATTCAGAAGAATTTCCCAATACGCATACGCCCTAACATACTTCTTTCTAATTTCTGACCATTTCTAATTAACTTGACATCCAAAAATGGTAATTCACCTGATGATTCTCTTTCCAGCGTAAAATGAAGTTCACTCATTCAATTTTCTAAATTTAATAAATTTACTATTTCATCATCACCATGGTTCCAGTTCATTAATATGTCATCCAAGAACGGTAGGTACAATTTTGGTCTCAGTGGAGTCTTATCCGAAAGATTATTTTCCAAAAAATGCATAAAGATGTTTGATATTGGAACAGACATAGATTGTCCATATGGGAATTCTCAAATTTGTTCATAAAATCCTTTCCTAAATTTAAAATAAGTAGAGGACATACATATAAACATCATCCTCATGACGTGTCCAATCGTCATTTTACTTCCTTCTAATAATAAGGAGTGATCAACTACAAAACTTGTAAAACAATAAAGGGTTTCAGGCATCAGTAGATTCGTGTACATAGATATTAAATCTAAGCTTATTAATCTATCATTTTCATGTAGTACACATTTATTAACAATTTCAACCAACTGATACGAGTTTAACAAAGTATGGTCTAAGAAATATTAATACATTCTTATTCTATGAAACTTTTATATGTTGGGGAATGTTCGACATTGACAATATTACTTAATGTATACCCAGGCTTATGCACTTTAACTAAACCATACACTCAATGTGCGACTGTATCTCATTGTATGAGGGTGTTACCATGCGCCGAATCCAATTCATCACTAGAAATCATATTATTGATCAATAATTTTACTTGCTCCACCCGAAAATGTGAGTGCAACCTCAATTACGCCATTTCACAGGGAGTAATTAAAACAAAAAGGCCAACGCATGCGAATGGCAAATTCTTATTCAGCCATTAAACGAACATTGGTTGCGCGGGTGGTGATACCAATTATTATAATCAAGTTTGCGCTCTTGATATAAACACCTGACCCATTAATTACTTACATATGTCAGTATAAACTAAGAATTGTATAGTGTAGATACGGCAATTCATCCAGTAGACCGGTTTCGTCCTTATTGGGAACTCATCATGTACTGGCCAGAATTTACCGCGGACAGGACTCGAACCTGGGCACGTCTGCTTCTGAATCTGGTGCTCTAACCACTGAGCCATCCTGCTGCACACTACACTGCACACACTTTTCAGTTATATACTAACTAATGCAACTTGGTTAGTCTATTTTTCATTTATCAAGACCGCAACCTTGATTATAATAATTGTTATCACCACCCGCGCAACCAATGTTCGTTTAATTACATAATTGTTCATTTCAATACCAATTCCCCATGTAGTGTAGGTTCTGTTCAGTAATGACAGATTGGGGATGGTTAGTTGGAACTTTGGGTCTAAATGGATGCCATATGAGCTCAACCTAAAGGAAAAATAGACTAACCAAGTTACATTAGTTAGTATATAACTGAAAATTGCGTGCAGTGTAGTGTGCGGCAGGATGGCTCAGTGGTTAGAGCACCAGATTACGAAGCAGACGTGCCCAGGTTCGAGTCCTGTCCGCGGCAAATTCTGGCCAGTACATGATGAGTTCCCAATAAGGACGAAACCGATCTACTGGATGAATTGCCTTTTCTACACTATACAATTCTTATTCAGCCACTCTAGTCTAAATTAGTTATATTAAAATAACAGTTATGGAAGCGCACAAACACACACACACATGTGCCACGCAACTGCCTAGTGAAAGGTCAGTCTGAAGCCTAAATGATATGGCAAGAGGGAATGTCGTTCTTGCTTCATTGTCTGGTTTTCTAAAACTGATGAGGATGAACCAACAAAAGCAGGACCCCGATAACGGCAGCTGAAATATACTGGATAAAGAACGCAACTGGAGTCAGTACTGCATTAATCAAAACGCAGGTCAGGTAATTTCGATTAATCCAGTTTCGCAATTTTCAGTCGTTTAAGCAACTTCAGATTTAATTTTTGATGCAATGTTGTAAGAACTGTACTCAAAATGATGTTATGGCTCAATTGTTCAGATTAAAATAAACTAGCCTATTTTAGCTAGCACTAAATGATTTAAAGTTAAATCAAATTTACATCGTTCGATCGTGTCATATAACAAATAGTCATCTGAAAATAACATAATTCTGCAATAGAAGTCAAAAAGTAAGTGAAAAATAATTTATGTTTATACGGTCTTAGTTGCAAACAATCTGCATGTGTGTAGTTAGGTGAAAGGCATAGCTAACCCGGTAAAACGTTTAAATATGACAGCGATGACGTACCAAAGTCAGTATGAATAAAACGTTGTATTTTTACTAGATAATAATTGGACGTCAATTTCTCGAAATTTATCTGTTAGATATATCACAGCTAGATACTGTTTGCTACGCAAAACTAAAATATATACACTTGTATATTAGGTGTTGGCCACATAGTAACAAGTTAGTTCAAATATAACCAAAAGGATAGACCAATCAGCAATTGTGGTGAAATTTAGCATACCATGAAATCCATTGTGTTGGTATCATGTACCTATTCAGCAACCATAGTGCTGGTATCAGGTACTGACGAAACGACTATAGTGTTGGAACCCTTTACAAGCTTGGCATATATATTACATGGACTCCTGGACAGTACCCCGTTATTCCGAATTGCGAATGAGCTCTCAACAGCCACCGGCAACCATGCAACTTACTGCTGCCTTGCAGACTGCGCTTGGATGTGCAAAGGCTAGAGGTGCGTCCTCGATCAAAAAGCCGAGTGGTGAGGGGACACCACTTGTATCAAATTCCCAAGAAACTCCATGAAATGTGGAGCCGGCTTATCCTCCAAAAGGAGTCAGCCGCAATAAAGCATATATATTATATATAGTAAATTGTCTTTGAAATCCTATTATCGAGGATTTCATATGAAGCTAGATCTACTCCTGCAAGTTTTCACATTCGGATAGAAGATTGTACCTTCCACATTCCTCCCCCGTATATATAGTGGGTGTAGGGCGTAATACCTGTTCCTACTGATGAGTCGCCAGTAAGCATGTAATGAATGTGCACATGATATTATACTTTCCGTTCATGTTGACTATGGTTTATCCTTCTGGTCATATATATATCTATTAGATGCTTTTAAATATTACCCATTACTGAATCTCTACCATAAAACTGACTAATTCGTGGCCAAGCCGTACGGCAAAATCTCGTTTAAGTAATACCTCGACTCAAATTTAAAAAATCGCATTTCCTCGAGTACAAATATACACGTTCATGCACTGAATGTCTATGTGTGAATATATTCATTTTTCAATTTCTTACTTTGGTGCACCATTGGTTAATTAAATCAAAGCGTAAGCAGTAATAAAAAATACATTGTTTATTACCATGCAGATCTTATTTGAAATATTGTTCTGGTATTCCAGGTTCGAGAACAAATTTATGAGCAAGATATTTAAAAAATTATAGAAGTCAGCACAAAGAAAAGGTTTAATTCCATTGAAGAAAGCAATCCTATAATCCAAATAGAAAGAACATGAAAATAAAGTTGATGTCTGTCATAACCACAGTAAAGCAAAATACGAAAGTCATTTGACATGGCGATAGAGAATTCACATAGTATTAAGCACAAGATGTGCACACATGATTCCTCCTTATGAGGCTATTTTAATAAAATGACGCTGTATAGTAATATTTATTTCAAATAACCTTTTTGTGCATTGGATTGACAGTGGAGCTCTTCAGGTATCTTGTAAAAATATGTATAATGATGACTTTTAAATAAGCATGATTAAAAGATAATTCTTTTCATTGATGTTTTGAATTAACTTCAAAAACAACTCCAAACGCATGCGGTTGGTAATCTTAACTACACCTTGGCCTGAATATATATATATATATATATATATATATATATATATATCTCTCTATAAACCAATATATGCGTGAACGTGCGTTATCTCTATGGTAGCAAATGCTCTACTTCCGTCCTACCTAGTGTATAAAGTATGTTTTATGGCATGCACAGAAACTAATCTGAGGTTTTCAAGGCGTATATCTTACTAACCACAAATTGCCAAGAATAATATTAATAGCTTACGATAATACTCAGAAGAAGAATAAAAGCGATGTTAAAGATTTTGCAAAAATTCATTAACATGAAATAAAGCTTGTAGCTGGTGCCAAAAGTTACGGCAGATAGATTTTTTGAGGCAGTGGAGTTACTATCCACGTGATGAAATCTATTGTTGTATTTCAGCTAACTATGTGTGTGTGTCCTCTTCACAACTGATCGGAATATTTTCCCATAACGGAACACCACACCAAAATTATTTAATTTTGATTAATCTCATTATGGCCAGCTAGCATCACGCATATAAAAATAGCATTGAGTTCTAGCGAGACACTGAAACGAATCAACTGATGCATTATTATCAAAATTTTATTATGAAGACTATTTATTTTTAAACTATACCTGCATTGATCATAAATTTATTTTGGTTAGCTTGTATTGATATCGTTAGTCTAATATGCTTACTATATTCTTTATAATACCTAGATTGATTATACTCTTTTCCAACATCATTACTAACTTAGAAGTTTTATCTTAGGCATGTTTACTTGAACGAACTCATTATTTTAATTTGTTAGCATTATTGTTGAATGTCTTGCTCATAATCCGTCATTTCTTTTGACTAATTTTTTCCGGCCTATTATACTGCCTCAATTCCAGATGTAAACATACAATTAAGCTATATATGGAGATCATCGTTTAAACCATAGATTGCGTAATTAACGATAACAACCTTTCTTTTCTATTAAAGGATATTGCACCTTGAGACTTTTCTACCACCATTCTATTAATTATATTACATACAGACTTGTTCTTCAAGGTTAAATAAAATAAGAAAATGTATGGAATATTTAATAATAAATAATTTAAGTAGAATAAAAGATTTTATGCATAATTCACAAGGTTCAAGACATAGATTACTGGATTTGTTTGCGAATGAATTGGATGCAGGACATGGTAACGCTCTAATACGAGGTTTAGTTACATCTTGAGTTTATGGCATGGCAAAGATTCATAGTCCAGACTATACTCTCATACATATGAGTTGTCCATATTTCGATGTTGCAGAAATATAAATTATACTAAATTTTTGATAGTACATTTGTGTTTGCGTACATTTTAACTGATATTGTTAATAAATACCAATTAAAGGCCAATAATAGTCTAGCTAGCTTAAACGTTATAGCATTGAATACTTCCTTTGAAAGCGGCATTTAACTTTTTTTATTAAACATTCACGCTGAATATATAATAGTATCAACCGATCTCGAGCTAAGGAATGACATATGTGAGCAAATTAGTGGTGCCTCAACGGGACACCACTTACTAACTGTCGGTTCCTGCTTTTAATATATTCACGCATTCTATAGAATTAAATTTGTTAGGAAGGACACTCATAAAACAAAATGTATTCGTTAGGTACCTAGAAGGTAATTTAGTAACTTTGCGTGGTGGTGACGTTGATATACAGCAATTCCTCAAATTAGCTAACGAAATTAGTTTAGCGTAGAGAAAGGAGTTTGGATAGAGTTAGCATTTCTGCACATGAAATTAAGGCTAATTGGTGTGATACCGTTGAAGAAGTCACAAATAGTTTTATACCATAATTAAACATGATGGGTCGGATAAACCAGAAGATGATCGTAGGATTGTGGTTATTACAAACAGGAATTTAGGCAGAAAAGTCAAAATGATAGCAAGTAGAATCAAATTAGCATCTTACACGCACTAAACCGAATGGAGTGGACTGCTTTTCTTAACGCTTCAGCCTTAAGTAAAATTCCTTTCTAGAATTGCAATCTTAAGTATGTTGGCAAAACCTTGCGCCCGATTAAAGTGAATAAGAAACACCTAATTTTAGCTAAATATGGGAATAAGAATAATTCTAACTATGCCAGGCATTGGTGATAATAAATCCAATGGTTTCAGAAACATTTCAATAAGGAATCGCATAAAAATGACCAGATTCATAAGGAATGTCTCAAGGTCCAATATGAATATTAAAAATTACCTCTGAATCGTGTGCACCGTAACTGGTAGACAACACAAGAACTTGTCAGCTTCTTCTGAACCGTGCACATTATAGGCAAAAATAACTCAAATCACCATAAATACCTGACCGAACATTTAATTTATATTTAGACTCTATGCACAAACATTTCGGTTTATGCTAGAAAACTGTTTTCACGCAAGTAATATTTTAAGCAAAAAAATGTACCACCATCATCCGAAGAAAAATTCTCTTTTTTTAAATGTTTAATATGGTTGTTTCACTATTAGCTTGTTTGCAGTTATTGCTGCTAAGTTATATGCACGCACACAATTTCGCTTCAATAAAGTGATAGGCAGAAGTGTTAATCATAGCCCACGTTAGATATATGCGTTTCACAAATCAGAATTATTCTGACAGTTCGTGTGAGAACAAATGGTCGAATAAAATTTAAAATTAGTATGGCATTTTTATTGCAAGCAAACAAGTCTGTTGAACTCAAAAACTTATAAACTTTAGCTGTTCATGCAAGAAAAACTTTCCAAGAAGCGAACAGACCAAACACTAGCCTAGCTAAGTTGAATACAAGCTAATCGTTAAAATTAATTGAATGACAGTAAAGAAAATTTATTCTACACTAAAGAAATATAAAATAATAAATAAAAATAAAATTTATTGACAAGGGCTCATTAAAATGCAGAAACCAACAAACGAAGTCGGACAAGATAGCAAATTAAATAAATCGAACAAAGTTAAACAAAAAATGTTCTATATAAAGAATAAATTTTAAAAAAACAAATGTAAGATAAAAGATTTATATATAAAAATCCTTTGTACAAGTACAATTCATGCAATAAAAAACAGAGGATTACAAATACTTTTTATGAACAACTCTTAACAGAGGACCTATTAATTTCGATTCATGACTGAAATTCACAAATCTCTGACAAAAGGAGCTTCTGTTTTGTGAGAAGAAGGATAAAAAAGACAGCATCAACGGAATGTATAAACTCGTGCATATTCATTGCGTTATTACTGGCGACTCATAAGTAGGTACCGGTATTACGCCCTTTACCACTGTATAACTGGGTGAGGAACGGGGGAAAATAAGACGGTACAATCTACTATACGAATGTGCAACCCGCAGTAGTGAAGCTAACATGATATGAAGTCTTCGACAATGTGACTTCTAAGCTACCTCTCTCTATTTAATATATATAACAGGTTCGTAAACGATAACAACACTATGGCTATTGTGTCAGTACTTGATACCAACATTATATTACCGTAAAGGTACATGGTACTAATACTATGAATGCCGAGTCGGTACATGGTACCAACATGATTGATATCAATGTATGCTTTAGTTCACCGAAATTTAGAATTACAACTATTTCTGAACAAATGTAACTCCAGTAAATCCATACGTTCTGGCTTCGATCGATACCAGTTATTAAATTTTGCTATAATTATGACACCATTCAATTAAATATATAAAAGTTAGATACTGTTTGTGGTGGAGAACTAAGATATATTCATTTACATATTGGGTGTTGCACACCTAATATCAAATTAGTTCAAGTATGATCAAGCACAAAGTTGTCAGTACTTCTTAATAAGAACCAGTTAAACAATCTGATTTTTCCATTGTAAACATATCGAACATGGGTTGAAAAAATGTCCAAAAATACTTCAAATATATCATCATATTCTAAAAGTCAAAGGAGCCGTGACGGAAATAATTCTAGAATGATTTGATTTGAAACATAAGAGTTAAAGAAGTATTAAATCCAAGATGTTTGTAATTGAATATTTATACTAAATTTTAAGTGAGAAAGGATGGTAAAATATTTGGCTGCGAAATATAAAAGTATAATTTTTTTTAAAAACTCATTATGTGGCCAATTTCCTAATTAAATGGTAAAGATGACACTACTGAAAATATCCGTTATTTATAAAAAAAATCATTGCCAGGATCAAAATAAAGTGTATGATGGAGAAGCCATATAACTGACTAAAGTAAGAAGAGGAGAACGACTAAACTGAATGTAAATAGGGCTGCATTAAAAAATTATGACAGGCTCGTCAATCATTCAGTTAGATATAAATGGCAATACCTCGCCCACGCAAATTTTTACCATTATATACGGAAATATTGAAATACAATCTAAAGAATACAATGTTACACCTGGAAAAAAGCGCCCAACACTTAATAAAACGGTAGAAAATGCTATCGTTCTATTCATATATAGCACCACATGAAAACTGTTAGTGAACATTTCAATTATTGAATAATACGTCGATTTCTAATATTTAGAATTACTTGTAAGTTTCATTTAAATATACAAAGATTAAATTTTTAGCTTACTCGAAGTGTTATTTACTCATCATTATTGTCCGTCGATAAGTATTACTACACAAAACCTCTCAGTTTCTTTTGCTAACATTGAGTGGTTTCAAATCAAATCATATTATGACTTTTATCATCAATTCAAATGCCGAAGCACTTTATTATAGTACATTTAAAATTGATTTCCACATTCTAAAGAAATGATTGCTCTGTTAGTTCTTGAGCTTCGAAAAGTTCTTTTATTATTTTATTTGGTTAATCCTTTAAGAGTATTTTACCATGCTTTCTATTTATAAATCATACTTTTATTTTATCTTCCACTCATTTCCGTCAATTTATTAATAGTAAATTATTGCCTTTAACTATGCTCCGTGTCGATACTTATTTTTTTAGCTTTAGTTTCTGTAATTGTTGATTCCTTGTTGTTTTATAAGTTTAATTCAACAAATTTTATTTCAACTCAACCTATTTGTAATCATTTGGTATGAAATAATCATCGTCTTTGAACTCATATAATTAATTGGTTTACAAATGAAATAGTTCTGCTCTTTGCTAGAAACGTTTTTCCAGAATGAATTGCTAAATTTTATTAATTTCTGGGTTTATCTCGCCCACTAATTTTAAAAAATATGCTAAAATAATTTTAACTCTAATAGAAGAAATTGTACTCGCGCGACCTGATAAAGCAAAACTCATTTGTGAAACGTAGGCTATACAGAGCAGCTTATTACTTTCATGTATTGCGTGTATGCAGGTAATTCCGCACAATTAAATACCTACAGGCTAATAATGAAGGACTATATTTTACATTAATAGACGTGAGTCTGATAATAGGTAAATTGATAAACAAATCCTTAGACCCAGCGTTAGCTTTTAATGAAATGTGTTTTCCGAGTGCCAGCTTCTTATTCTCCAATGCCGCGTTTTGCCTACGCGGGTAGTAGCTTTGCACGGACAGTTTCACAAAGATCCGATTGATCACAATTTCCAATTTTGTTTTGTCTTCGATCGGGCTGAGTTTGTATTCGTCCTAATGGAAATGCGATTCTATCACATCTTTGTTTACTGGCGACGTTCCGGAGGGTGAAACCCCTTTCCATCTTCAGGCCAATTTGTCTACTTATATCCACAGCACAATAGCAGATTTAAGCAAATGTGGTAACCTCGTTCCAAAACCGTTCTATTTATATTTTATTTTTTTATTATTTTTTTTCACTCAACACTGGTTTTAAACATAGAATTTGTCTCAGTAACTAAACTCAATATATAACTATTTGTAATTAGCAGACCAATCTTTACCACAGCTATCTCAAATGCCAGGTATACATAATCTCATTTCGTGTGCAGAATGTTGTAGGGGAGAGAGAAAGTATCGAACCTTTTTTGTTGTTGTTATAACTGTACTGCTTCTATGTCACGGTAATCAAAATTCAAAACTGATTAAACAAAAACCTTGACTGTCAAATACTGTATTTTATTTAAAGCGAGGTACTCTAATGTATATAATGGTGTATGAGGTATTGCGAACATAGTAACATATTAGTTCAAATATGGTGCAGCAAGTTACCTAGATGGAAGGAGAGTGACTGTCATAGCGACGCTTAGATCAAAGATTAAAGAGAGAAAGGTAGAGAGAGTATGGACAAACTAATCGGTTTCAAAACTAATCAGAAGAATATATGCTCATATGACTAAAATAATTCATTATACCTATATACATATATATCTAAATATAATATCGTAAAAATTACATATCAATATCATAAAAACATATATATATATATATATATATATATATATATATATATATATATATATATATAAGCAATAGCCAGTGTGAGTCAATATTCCTAATCCTATATATATATATATATATATATATATATTATTAATAATAATTATTTATTAGGTACATAAAGCGCGGCATTGAAAAAGTTAGCTTTTAATGTTGGTTTTGGTTATTTGTGGCAATAGTCAGCGCGGTTCTGAACTATTCAGGCGGCACAGTTGATCAAAAAATTAAAAAACAAACGCATTTCTTTGTTTTCAACAAGAAAATGCGCAAAGTTATCAACGTAAATATATACTTGCATTTTTTGTTTAGCCTTTATTGTCTTTGCTATTGAACTATTCTAACCTTATTCTTCAGAAACCCTTTATTTATTGCAGCTTACTCACACACCACTAATAATTTATGTCCTTTTTGAACTATCTATTTTACTTCTATCGCCCTTTCTTCGAATGATTTTACTCTTAGTCAGTCACGTGTTCATTTGTGTAGATCAGGACCCTATATTGCCTCCAGTTCAAATTCACGTAATTAATGCATCTTTATATATGCCAGATCCTTTTACCATTTAATTTCACAATAAAACAACTAATCCAATATCGGTTTTGATTAAATAATACTACTTCGACAGGCAAACCGATATTTTAGATCGGTCGCGTACCAATATATATAGTGCTTCATGTAAGCATTTGAATATAAATTGACTAAGACGAAACATCGTTTGAATTGCTTTATATTGTTTCTTCGATGTACGAGAATATTTCATTTAGTCGTCGAGATTGCCTGTTAATCCTCGTTTGGTTAAGTCGCAAAATGCAAATAAAGGTAAACATTAAGTCTTTACAGGAAAAATCGATATGCTATAGATGTGTGTTGTAACCTATAGGAGAAAAAATCTACTCTGAATATAATAAAACCCTGCCTAACACATAAAGTATGAATGGCATCTATCTCTCAACCTTGCTCTTCCACACTCTCCCACCCCCCTCAATCTCCCTTTCTATCTATCTTCCTATCTCTACGTCTCAATCTTTCGCCATCACGCTTACTTCTTCTCATAAAAAGTAAGCCACATAAGCAGTTTATAATAAATCAACTTCAAAATGTCGTGCTTCATATGTAATTAAGACTTAGAATGACATTAGAAATTTCGGGTTTGATGACCGACAGGTGATAGCCACTGTGGCAATGAAATTTGTCAGCACAAAAGGGATATAATTATCCCCTTTGCAAAACAAATTATGTTAGAACATTTAACTCTGCTACTAGCTGTTAAGAATTTTCTAAAAATCGGTCACTAGCTTCAGGGCAGTTAATTATCAATGTGAATGGTTGTGCTAGCATTCCTGTATCAGATAATAACTCTCCCACATTTTAGACTAACAACATACTTTGTAGGCTCGCAAAGTTGTTCGGTGCAAGTTCCTTGATTATATCATATCGTTCTAGGTTCAATGTGAGACCATTGTGCATGAAACTCAAGTTACCATTTATTAATCTATTGTCTCAGCAAGATGTTCGAAAATACAGCAACTCACAGTTAGTGTGTAACAAGGACTGGCAAATCTGTAATACGAAGTTGTGAATCGTTCACTTTTTCTCGGGTAAACACGGCCATGGTGCAGGTGTTTACCTCAAGCTCGCAAACTTGATTTAAAGAATTGTTACCACCACCACCCGCGCAATCAATTATTTTTTAATTGTTCTTCTATAGTATGTGGCACACGCGTAGCGCTTAGACGAAGTAGGACAATCAACGAAAATAACCAAGACACGATTGGAGTAATTTTCATACCAGGATGGTAATCAAACGAAGTACGAATGTCATTTCTGAAGATAGGGATGATTTTTTTTAATCATTCGAAGCAAGTAGTGCGGTCAAGTTTCATATATTACGAAAAGGGTTAATCAATGCTTTCAAAATAATATCGCCACCATCCTTGAACAAATAAGGAAACAAATCAACTCTTTCGAGTATTTCCATAGATGTTACAGAGAACCAATGATTATTTCTAACGGGCCTACAATGCCACATACAGAAGTACCTGCATTGTGCATATGGGAGCTTCTCTTCGTCCAAAATTAGAATTTTCGTCTCCAAGACTGTTTAGCTTTGACTTTAGAATATCTTCATATTTTTGTCGGAGGGACGGTTATTCGACTTTGCTTACATCTATTGGAGTTTTATTCTTATTTATGTTCCCGGAAAATTTTGGTGAAAATCTACAACAGCTAAGTGCATGGTCCAAGTCGACAAAAGAAGGAAAATCCTGGATGTAACACGCCATTTAAAACTGATTACTACATGATATATTTGAGTTCAGCTTTGCTCAGTGGCTGGAGGATGCCATGTAGTGCAACATTTTTTTTACTACATTTGAAGTTCTTACTACTTAAATATTGTCTATATTCCGCGCAGCTATCCAACAGCGGTTCCATATTACCTTTCCGTGTCGGGCTTAAATTGTATCTTCCTCCAAACTGAAATTCTGCGTTACTTAAGTGCCCCATTTGACCATTGATTTTATCCATAAGCAAGACTGTATCAAAATTAATTTCTCTAAATAGTAAAGGACTTAGTTCGATGCAAAAAGCGTCAGCTCGTGTTATAAGGACAATACCGGTGTCCTATTTACCGGCGTGAGAAGACTCCGTGGAACCAGGTGTTCGGAGCCAATATCGCGTAGATAAAGATGGTGCATCCAGTGCTGAAATGAATGTATTCTAGTTTCAGATACGCAACATATATCGATTTATAATTTATCCAACGTACGTGCAAGAGCTTCTTGTTGTCCAAGTTGTTTTAATGTTCGCACATTAAATGCGCCGATGTTAAAACCTAGCCTATGTTTAATGAGTTGTAATCTTCTTAAACTATTTTCATCATTTGTAAATTCGATATTGAGCTCAGTGATTTGATCAACACCCACCAAATTCACAGTATCTAAAAGAGCGCTATTATTAGATTGTGCAGAGGAAAGAAAAGGAAAAGTGGCAGAATCGGAGACAAAGGTGTCTGCAGTAGCCTAATTTCGCTTATCCATCCTGCACGACTCAGTAGATAAGGTGACCGTTTTTATACTGCCTGACAGCCGATGCAGTATTTAATCATTATAATTTGCATCGTTCATGGTTACATGTGAATTGTACAAGAACTCTAGGGCGCTTATTCCTAGTGAAGATGGTTTGCAATCGGAGCTTATCCTCTCTTAGATAGTCTGACAACCACGGCCCGGATTCCAGTGATCAATGTTGCCCTCAGCAGCCGAAACCTGCGGTTCGTGTCTGGCACTCTTGCTCTCATTCCTTCACTACATATTTAAGTGTTACTGCGTGGTTAGGCCAAACTCGAGGCTTCACTTGAGACGGGATGATGGCTATGTCCCATAAGACCCGGCAAGGTTCATGCAACCATTCCTGGGCTGACCAACTTGTGCCCGCTGGTCGTCAGGCCGGAATTTCTATGGCTACAGAACTACAGCATCAAGTAACCCTCAGGTAACATCGGACAGATAATATCAAGCACCTAAAGATGTGTTAAACTATGTAGTACGGATCTCACCAATTTCACAGGTCGTCAAAATGTGGTAAGCCAACAGTGTTAATCTAATTTTGGAAAGGCCATAAAAACTGCTCGAACACAAAATTAGGATACACCAGCATAAACATGACACGAAATTTTCAAATTTCTTATCTTGGCTTTGAAGTGTGTTTGTACGTAATAGTCCGATGAGATACAGTACACGTGAACCTAATAAACACGCGTAGCATAGCTTTTCAAAAGGGTTGCTGGAAACACTGCTACCACCACGTATCGTGGCGGCTCTTCATCGAGCTTAGATGATGACCGAGGATGAGAGCAGTTCAGTACTAACTGGACAAAAAATACATGAAATAGTCAGGATTGTAGTTTATTTCGCATCCTTATTCACTAGTTAAATTTTCCTTTCACATTCGCTAAATATTTGCAATAAATAGAGAAAAACTCTAGTTACGAATATAAAAAAAAACTCGTGCTTCATTCAGTCGAACGATGGTTAATAACTCAGTTAAATGCTGCACGTTACAAACAACTTCGTTTAGCTAAACAGAATTCTAAATTTCAGCTTAGGTATTATTGGTTGACAAATAAAATAATAGCAATTACAATTTGTTACTTGATGCTCCGTGGGCAAAAATTGATTTTATAATGAAATATTTGCACAAGGTGATGATAATTCACTTTTTTGAAAACCTAATTTTTGCATAGAAATAGGCCTTTTAGCCTGAATCCTGCCGGTTGTCCTCCTCGCGATTCGCGCTCCATAACTTAATGCAAACCAAAATCATCATCATCATCATCATCATCATCATCATCATCATCATCATCATCATCATCATCATCATCATCATCATCATCATCATCATCATCATCATCATCATCATCATCATCATCATCATCATCATCATCATCATCATCATCATCATCATCATCATCATCATCATCATCATCATCATCATCATCATCATCATCATCATCATCATCATCATCATCATCATCATCATCATCATCATCATCATCATCATCATCATCATCATCATCATCATCATCATCATCATCATCATCATCATCATCATCATCATCATCATCATCAGCATCAGCATC